>APKU01000279.1:0-22340 GCA_000472125.2 Hirsutella thompsonii MTCC6686 | reverse complement strand
CCCTTACTACCATTTCCTTCTATCCTAGAACCATCAAGCTTTCGCAGTAGCTTCCCCCCCCTCCCCCCCCCCCCCCCTTCTCCCACCTACTACGCACATACTCATACATCACCATCATTTCACCGGCCCTTCGGAAGCAAGCGAGGTGAAGAAACTCGAGCTTTGACCCTTGACGAGAGAGAAAAGGAAGAAAGCTTGCCGATTAGCTACTGGAGCTCTTCCTCCTCATCGTGCATCCGTAGCTTTCCCCGATCGCTCCGGCCGGCTCCCCCACCATCATCGATTTTTTTTGTACTCTCCTCTGAGAAGTAACTATTCCTTCTCTTTACTCGTTTTTTGTTCGATTGGAAGGCGCTCTCTTACAACTGTTGGGACTCGCTGCTTCTGGTTGGTCGCAAAAGGGTGCCCCCCCCCCTCCTCCTCACGCCAAAAAGTGTGTGTCTTGCCTTCTTTCTTCTTCGCCTTTCTCTCACACACAGTACGTACGTTCTGCTTCCCCCAAGCTCTCGCCGCTTCATTCCGGTCCTCTTTTTCTGCTTCCCTCCCCCCCTCCTCCTCCTCCTATCCTCCCTCTCTCTCTCTCTCTTCTTTGCCATCTCGTCATACTTCAGTCATCTGGTCAACTCAAAAATACGCACTCATCCCATCCCACCACCCCCCAAAAAGGCAGAACAACTTTGTTTTGAGTCGTTCATACACTAAACATCTCATCATCAGCACTCGCGTCCGTTTATACTTTTGGACTTTGCGGATCGATCCCGTGCTACCAAAGTACAAACCCCCCCCCCCCCTGTTTCTTCCGCAACATCCCTTAGGGGCCCCCACGACTGGCTGCTCTCGGTTGCGTCACTGTGCGCCCACCCGTTCGCCCAGATCAAAGACCAAAGTGCCCCCGCGCAAAAGGTGACATTGCTGCTGCGCAACGCAACTGCAATCAACACTTTCGACGACTCTTTTTGTGCGGCTCTGCACCTACGTTGAACCAAGCTTCAACTTTGTTGATCGCCGCCACGCCACGAGCGCATCTCGTTACATTCCACCCGATTCTATCCGCCAAAGGCCTGCTCGCGTCGTAGCACGTAGCTCGCACCTCAAGCTCTCTCGTCCGTCCTCCACAGTCAACGACCAAACGCGCAAAGGAAGAAACCACACACAACAGTCGCAATGGCAGACATGCTCAACCTCATTGTCAGGGGCATCGCCCTGCTCTGGACACTGCTCATCACGGCACTTATTGGCAATGTCATCGCATCCAACATCAACGCCGCAGGCTCTGCCATGGCAGCGGTAAATTTCACCATGTTTGTCGCCGCGCTCTCGTGGGTCGCCTGTCTCTGGGGCATTGCAGCTTCGTTCGTCACTGCTCTCGGCAGCGCCTTCATCATGTTGCCTCTTGACGGTCTCGCTGTTCTCTTCACCTTCATCGACGCAATTGTCCTCGCTGCCAAGCTGCGTGCAGTCAACTGCGACAACATCGCCAACAGACACTTTTCCAGCAGCTGGATCGCTTTTGGATCCGCCGACGACGAGAAGCGCTGCCGTGAGATCCAGGCCAGCACCGTCTTCATGTGGTTTCTCTGGGTCTGCTTCACGGCTGCTCTGTTCCTGACCTTCAAGAACTCTCGGGGAGGTATGGGCAGCTCGACGCGCTCTTCGCGCCCTAACATGTCGCAAGTTGGCGTTTAAGTACTCGGCAAAAAAACGGATGGGTTCTTGTTTATACACGTTGCCTGGTCGTCGGGGCGAGTTCTTCCGAGAGAAACACCTCGTCGCAAAAGGTTGTAATGGGAGGTTTGCGTAATTGGAAATTTGAGGTCGGGTAATTCTACATGTCTTTCACGCACAACGTTATGATCACGGCACAAGTGCTTCCGAGCACCTTTACCCGGATAGATGCTCTTTCAAATACGGTATATATACTCTTCATAATGTACGATTGGTCACACTAAACGTTGTGGTCGTGCCGTGTCTGAACCTAAGCAATCGCGGCGACTGCGTTTTTCCCTCAGTTTTCACGCGTGGTTTGTTTCACATGTCTTTATATAGGGCCGGTATCAATTTCAACGTTTCTTATAGCGTTGCAGCGGTCTCGATCGCGCCTGCAGCCTTGAAAGACTTTTTATTCGTCCATCGTACTTCGACGTTGTGCATCCACTCCATATATCGTGCCCAGCCTGCAAGGGATTCCAAGGTTAGCATTAGTCTTTCGCGAACGTAACTCAAGGACATTGAAATCGCTTACTCCAGAAAGCAAACTTGCGACCAAAGTATTTGCCAACCCAAGGCACAATCATCATGGTGAGGATAAGCTGCAGCTGCTCCAGGCTGCGCTCCCACTCGGCCTGAGCCTCCGAGTCCGAGTCAGAGTAAATGTCGCTGGTTGACATGGAAGGAAGAGAGTCGAGATCTTCCTTGTCATCGGACAAGGAAGTGTCGTGGAGGTCGATGAGGGACTCGGCGGCGGCCATGATGGTGAGACGGCGCCTCTCGCTCGCGAGGTCGAGACACACAAAGAAGGCGGCGGCAGCGGAGAGAAGGGAGACAGCTCGCGGGTCCGAGATGGAAGCGACGGGGACCGAGTGCGCGTCAGCGAGATTGGCTCCAAGAGTCCGCCTGGGAGAGATCCCGGGAGCTCATGGGACCGTGGCGTGGAGGAAAGACCGTTATTGTCGAGCTCGTCGTCGCTACAGGTATTCTGGCGTTGGTCCTTCTCCACGCTGCTGCGCGGATGATGCACTCTCGAACGGACATGTCCATCCGAGAAGGGTACGTACCCCGGCGGGCCTTTGCAGAATGCTCTGTGCGGGCTCCGAACCGGGGGTGAACTTCCTGGTCATCACGTGATGATATCCCCCCAAGAGCCCAAGATCACGTGCATTAGCGCAAGGCACCGGCGCTCCGGAGACCGGGGGGGAATTGGGGTGAGTCTTCGAGGATCCAGAAGGCACGTCAGTCATCCCAGGACATTTGATCCATCCAAGTTCAGGCCCGCATGACGCACCGTCGCCTGTCTATTACTTTTCATTGCAATTCTCCCACAGAAACTCTTTGAATCACGGATCCTCCGATCGCGCTGTTCGAGCAACATCCTCTAAAAGAAAACGGCAAGCCGCGAAACAAGTCTCCGGCTTTCTCACTGATTCGCCCTTTGCCTTTTGAGCCACTCCGTCCAAGGGACCACTACCGGTAAGACGTCTCTTTAAACTTGCGATTTCAGCGACGCGTGCTGATAAGAAGAAGACGAGAAAAAAGAACTGTTCCAGTCTTGAGTTTTCATCGTTCTTTTTTTTTCGACCTTGAGATCATTTAGGTCAGGAGCTCTGTGCTTTGGGCTGAACGGTAGCACCAGCTCTCTACAGTGTATTCACTTGCACCCTGTGAACCACAGCTGCGGCACACCAGAACGTACCTGCCATCCAGGCCTAGGAGAATCGCATTGCGCGCCTGATCTCAAGGATCGAGATCAACCATGGCTAACGAGGTTCGTTTCTTTTCTCAATGCTGATTTCCGGTGTTCTCATTGTCCGCACCTCACACACACACACACACACATATGCACACATCATCCCTCTATGGCCCGTCAATGATCATTCATGGTAGTCGCCCTCTTGCAGCAGCCGAGTGAGCGACAGGACAATGGCCATTGGACCGCAAGTGCATCCCGCCCGCCCCTCGTTGCTCCTCCTGCCTTTGCCCCTCCATCCGCGCACAAGCACCTCTCCTACTGTTCTGAGGTACTTTGTACACACAAGTCCCTCATTTCCCATTGGCCGCAACCCTCCATCTCCCCCCATATTTTCCCTCTGGCCCGTCCATTTTCCGCCATGCTGTCCCGAGACCTCTCCTACACGGGGTAAGGTACTTTGGCGCCAGCAGCTCTGCCACCACCACCTTGTCTTGCGCGACGGCGGCACTTTGATATTTTTTGCCTCGCTCGTCCCTTTTTGAGTCACACAGTGCTTGTGCCCGACATAACGAGGTGCATACCTTTTCCCCTCCCCCGGATCATCACCAGTTACCTGTACGAAATCCCTTCCGACTGTCCAATTCAAGTCCATTTTCCCAAGCCGTCAAAACTTTTCCATTTCTTCTGCAAATCGCTTGCGGCATAGATCTCTCGACTGACATCGATCCCCTCCCCTTTCTCTCGCGCAGGACGAACTCGGCCAACGCAAGGCCCGCAAATCCGTCTCCTTCAAGACCGCCTCAGTAGTCGTCGACGCCGACGGCTCCGTCACAATGGTCAACGCCGTCGACGAGCCCAAGGAGACTGCCCAGTCCCACACCCCTCGTACGCCGCCGTTGTCCGCCGCCCTGGGTGCGTTTACTGATGCCGCAGCTCAAGCCGTCGCCGCTACCGACGACGCCCCGCCCCCCGAGGACGGCGGTCTCGACCTGTCCCTTCTCAAGAAAAAGAAGAAGAAGAAGAAGGTTGAGGATGCCGACGGCGCCGAGGACGAGGGCGCTGCCGCCGACGATGGCGGCCTCGACCTCACCATGAAGAAGAAAAAGAAGAAGGCCAAGGATGCCGGTGAGGACGACGACTTCGCTGCCAAGCTCAAGCAGCTCGAGGTCAAGGACAACGAGGAGACTGGCGAGACCGAGCAGAGCGCCGATGCTGGCGACATGGACGCCGGCACCGGCATCTGGTCCCACGACGAGATCAAGCCCATCGGCTACAGCCTACTGCTCCAGCGGTTCTTCAGCCAGCTGTCGCAAAAGAACCCCGACCACGCCCTGAGCGGCACCAAGAGCTACAAGATCCCGCCGCCCCAGTGCATGCGCGAAGGCAACAGGAAAACCGTCTTCGCCAACATTGCCGACATTTGCAAGCGCATGAAGCGAACGGAGGAGCACGTCACGGCCTATCTGTTTGCCGAACTGGGTACCAACGGCTCTGTTGACGGTAGTAGGAGACTCGTCATCAAGGGTCGTTTCCAGCAAAAACAGATTGAGAACGTCGTCAGGAAATACATCAGTGCGTCCCCTTGGCGTTTTATTTTCTGTTCCAATGTCCCGCTGACCTTGCCTGTTTTTTCTAGTTGAGTATGTCACCTGCAAGACGTGCAAGTCGCCCGACACGGAGCTCAGCAAGGGCGAGAACCGTCTGTACTTCATCACCTGCAATAACTGCGGATCCCGACGAAGTGTCACGGCCATCAAGACCGGTTTCTCCGCCCAGGTCGGCAAGAGAAAGAAGATGCAGGGTTAAGCTCTGCGCCTCTCACCACGGCTGCCCCCGGCGGCTCGACGATAGATGCTTGCGGCCAGCTTTGTGTTTGTTTTTCCCCGGACGACCTGTTGCTCTCGAATTCCCGGGTCCTTCCTGTCCGGTCGTCACCAAGGAGCTCGCGCTTCCGGTCATGCGAGTTCTTGGGGCTTGCCGGCTGCTTTCCGAGAGCACAGGCTTGGGCACCGCCGGCCGGGACACTTGTCTTGCGGCGCTTCGTAGGCGGGGTAAGCAGGTGTTTGCGCTCGCAAAAGGAGAAAAGGGGAGAAATGAAAAAGGCTATGTGGGTACAGCTAGGTCTGGGAGGGGGGCGCGATACTGTAGATTGATTTCCCTCCGGCGGAGTGGGCGCCGAGGAGAGATTTCAGAGACTGGCGCACCGAGCGAGGCTGGCATGTGTATAACGTCGAAACGATTTGCATCCCAAATATCCCCCTCGTTCAAAAGTCGGGCTTGAAGTGCCTGCCTGACAGGTCTTGGCCATGTGCGTGTGCATAGCACAGGACGAGTTTGCGATGGCTTGATGCCGCAGCATTCTTAGGGAATGTCGCTAAACGAACGTGCGGTAAGTGAATGATGCAGTGCTCGTAAAGCGTCGTTTACGGCTGTGATTCGACCAGGGAAAACAGCCATACAAAGTATACAGGCTCGCGACTATTACCAACAAGGTCAAGCTCAAAAGCCGCGCTGGCATTCTTTTTAGATTCATCGCCGCAGCCATCGCAGCCCGTAGACGTTGAGCGCGCTCAGAGACAAGAAGACAACAAGGAGGTCTTGAATATTCATTCACTAACTCACGTGCTCACTCTGACCACAACCACCCATCACTACACACACGTCGTGACGAAAAATCATGTCTTTCTACTCTTGCCCGTCAGTCTCTCTGCTCATCTCCCTCTCGGTCTTTTTGTTCTTTTCCTCCCCATTCGCGCCGTGATACCACCTCCCGAACCATGGAGGAAGGTTGCTGGGCGTTCTTCATTCCCCCACCAACAAAACGTCCTGTCCCCCGCCCCCCCCTTCTTTCCGCATTGTGCATCTCGTGAACCGGACATTTGCACTGTAGATCCAGGAAGGAGGGTAGCGAGGGAGGTAGGACGAGAGAGAAAAAAGAAAAGGGTGTGCGAAAACGAAAGAATTTTTGTCATACACCAAAATTAAAAAACGCCCGCCAATGATCCGACTCGTAATCCCCGCGCGCCCCCCGTATTTATCTCGTTGCGTTTTTTGCCAGGACCTTCATGGGAGAGGCAATTTGAGACCAAAGAAAATCAAAATCGGCAGTATACCTTTCATGCCATGTTCATCAAGGAAGCAGCATGACCTCCCGCGGAGCTTCGTCGACGGCCCAGAGGCGGAAACGGTTCGCGCGGGTCGACGACGGTGCCCTCGGACCGCTCCGCCTCCTCTGTGATGTTATCGGCCTCGGACTGAGCCGTATCGTATGCCCAGCGGACCCACTGACCTAATCGATGCTTGTCAATGTACTGGCTGAGAACCTTGTCCTCATACCGCATGGCCTCGAGCAGCTTAGCCTGCTCGCCCTCTGCATCGTTCTGAAACCGCCGGTCTAGCGTTTCCGTAAAAGCGCCGAGGACCTCTTGCGGCTCAATCGGTTGAAATGGATTCGCGGGGTCTTCTGTCAGGATGTCAGCGTTTCGAGCATGTGCTTATTGACTGTTAAAAAGACTTACGGAACCTGATGCAGTCGGTAAACATGGCAAAGAGTTCAGTTTCTGCCACGCGACTAATGACCTGTGAGTCGTCTTTCAGTTGCGTGTCGTTGACCTTAGCCCAGTCGTCGCGGATCAAGAGGCGCCTCCAAATCAGGTTCTTGGCGTTCTTGACCTCGTCGGCGTGACAGGCCGTATTCGCGACCATGAGCGCCAACCAAAATGGATGAGCCGCGGCAGTCTCGTCAGACTCTGGTCCAAGCGCGACCAGGGTCAATAAGTCGATAAGATACATTGGATCAAGAGTCTGATGATCCAGTAGCTGCATCATGCCATCGGTGAACAGCTGCAAGAGTGCCTTCTGGCGTCGAGGTATATTGGTACTGTGAGCCTCCAAGGCAAAGTTGAGCGCCGCGGCACTATCGACGGCGTCGTAGGTACTTGGGGATATTTTGCTGTAGAGGTGATCTTGAATCTTGACAATAATCAGTTCGTTGTTGACTCGTTCAAGCTTCTTCTCATGGCGCTCCTGGTCCGTTTTGAGGTTGAAAGAAAGCCGTGGCTGTGATGGGACTTCTGCGTCGGCCAGGAGCGCAAGCTTGCCCAGGCTCAGCTCAATCTTCTTCTTCCAAATTTGCTTCTCGTCTGAGAGTGCTAGTTTTATCAAGGTATTGGCGGCATGATCAAGATCTTTCTCTTGCTGAACATCGTTGATCCAAGATATCCTGGCCAGGTCGGGGCGGCTACGAAGAAAACGAGTTTTGTATCCGAGCGTGTCCAATTTGAACTCCAACACATTGGTGACCCCGTGCTTCTCAAGAAGATAGTCGTAGACGGGGAAAGCAAACGCCTCCCCGTATCTCGCGAATGAATCTTCTATCTGCGCCTTCTTGGCCTGGACGGTACCTCTGACAGGATCGGGTTCCGTCTCGGGCAAGTCAGACTGCGAGGTTTTCGAATCCAGGCGCTCAAGGTCCTCGAGCAGGATGACGGCGAGCGCGTTCAGGCAACCGTGTTTCTCGGCTATCTGTGCACCTTGCTCCCACTTACCCAGACGGGCTAGCGATATCGTCTTTTCAAGTCGCTGCGCGTTGTAGGTATTGACACACTCTTGCGCCATGGCCTTGTGGTCTGCCCTGGTGATGCCCCATCGAGCGTACTCTATCACGGCCGTAAGCATCGCGTCGACGAGCGGTGGTAAATCATCAAACAGTCTGCTAAGTAAGACCGGATCGGTTGCCTGGCGTTCTCCGTCCTGATTCCTAATCCACTGGGTGCATAGGTCTGTCAGACGCTTCATGTTGTTGGCGACGAAGAAGCAGCCCGTCCAGGGCTCCGGGAGCTCTTCGTATCCGTGGGACAGGATGCCCATTTTGAGCTGCTCCTGACCAAGGCCGTAAACGTTCAAGTGCGCTTTCCGAAAATCGTGTGCCCCCGTATGCGCAGTGATGTTCATTCGCATTGCCTCATGAAGCATCACTGTCATGCGCCCGTCTTCCAGGAGCTTATCTCTATACATGATCTTGATAACTTCGTATGACCATGCAATGAGGAGCTCGAGGCGGTAGAGTTCGTGAGAAAACCAATGACGTATAGCATCAGTCTCGCCGATGCTCTTATTGGGGTGAGTCTGGGTGCCCTCCTGGAAAAACTCAATGGCAGACCCAACGAGACTTCTCCTGTCGTCGGCAGGTCGGTTCGCCATAAAGATTTCGTGTCTCTTCCAAACAAGACCAGCAACATGCATCCGCTCGGCGTTAAAAAGGAGTGTCCATCTGGTCGTACGATCGAGATCCGCGCCTATAGCTCTGAGATGGAGTATGAGTCGCTCCAAGGCGTGTGAACGCGCACGTAGGTTCTCTTCCATCGATACCGGCAACGTTGAAGTGTATGGCGAAGAGGAGCGTAATATTTGCTCACTCACTTCAACCGCTGCCTTTGCAACCTCCTCCTTGGCGAACTCAAAGTCTTGCCGGCCATCAAATACGAGCGGATTGTCCTTCTTGGTGCCGAAAAAGACGGCTTGTTCAAGCTTGCTCTTGGCAGACACACGCGGGGGCTGATCGCTTGCGAATTTGTCCACGTCAGTCGTGACAATCCGTACCACACCAGCACCGCGTACCATCAATATGACAGCAGGGTTTTTCGTCTTAATGCGAGGTGTTCGGTGATCTTCGGGTCCGTTTGTGACCGCAGGGGTCTCCTCAAACCCGGATCCAACAATCTCGTGGACATCGTCTTCTCTAAAGTCAATCACATCCTCGAAAGAAGGGGGCAAAATGTGGCTGTCCGTTTGTAATTGCGATTCTGGAGATTCCGGCGGGACCGCCACCGATGCAATTACGGCGGCATGATCGAAGACGATGAAGGCCACTAGCGCTGGCCGGGGGAGATAGATGCGCGGTTTCACGTTTTGGCTGCGGTCGGTCGCTGAAGAAGGGGTCGAATATGATGTGATGGGTCGGATCATGCCAATTTGGCAGTCGTCAGGTGTCAGAATAGTCTCAATGAGGGCATAGCGAGATACGTTCTTGCGCGTCAAGCTGACAAGCAGTAACAAATGCTGTTTGGTCGGGTTGTTCGACGCCATGGCGTCGCTCAACCTGCTCAACGACAAGAACTTGTGTTCCAAGCCCTTGGGGACAAAGGTGAAGTCGAGCGCCTCGAATGACTCGGCCGGAAACTCTTGGCTCGCACGGTCTGCGTCCTGGAGTGCCCCGACGAGCCTCTCGCGCATGTCTGCCTCCCCCGTCGGCTCGTGATGACCTCCGCGATGAATAGCCCAGGACTGCAGCTTGCCCTTGTTCGTGAGCGCGACGATGTGTCGTTCGCCGACGCGACCCGATCGATCGGCTCGAACAGCGGCGACATCGCCTCGGAGAGAGAGATGGGAAAACGCGTGGCGAATGCTTCCCAAGAAGCCTGCACCGGGTGTAGCTAAGCCGGTTCGCAAAAACTGAACCGAAATCGAGGGACGACCATGGCTGTCTCGTACGCTCATATATGCGAGGCGTCCAGTGCTGAATGTCAGGATGAAGCCGGCCGATTCTGCGTTGGTAATGGAAACAACTTTTTCGCCAGAAGACATGCCAGATATGACATGTTCGACTCCTGATCGGTCTTTCTTTATAAAGGCGAATGTAGCCGCGCTGGAGATGGACTCCCAGTAGACAACCTTTCCGCTGCCGGACATGACGACGACTAGACCTGGCTCGTTCGACGAGGCGGGCGGCGAAACCAGACAGCCAACGGGCAGTGGGTCGCTTGGCTTGGATGCGGATGGTAGGGTGAAGGTGAAGGTCTCGGGGGATTGCGACGTCGCATTGTACGGCCATACGATGGCATGCGCGGGCGTGAGAGTCAAGGCGTAACCCGATGAAGAGAAGATCTCGGCATGCTGATTACCTGTCGAACGTGAGGTCAGCTGCGGGCACGACGGTCGTTGGCCTGTAGATAAACATACCAGCCCAGTCAGACCTGATCCTGTCCGGCAGAGCAGGCAGCTTGGACGCAGTGTAGGCATTCGTGCTCGTCTAAGGCGCGAAGTCGGGTATTAGCGCCCTGGGGTTTTTTATGACAATGTAGAGTAAGCTCGGGGATACGAACCAGCACAAGACTGCCATCGCCTTTGTTTGCCGCTCTGTCGCCATGCTTGGTCTTCTTGGCTCGTATGCTCAGCTCCTTACGCGGCGTGTGGTGGCCATCCTCTTGCGACGCGACGAGCTTGTGATCGAGACTCGCGATCTTATCCGCCTTGAACTCGACCATTTCAGGTTGTGGCTCCGGGTTGACAAAGGTTTGCTCGGTCAGGGGGACGCGCTGTCGTTTGGCCTTTGGTTGCTGCACCAGGCTTTCGGAGCTCTTGGGGCGCTGGCGACGGCGCGAGCGAGTCGCGGTCGCTGGGCCCCCGTCGGCGACGGATGGGGAGAACATGTTGAGAAGAAATGTTCGCGGACGGCTTCGTAATGGGGATGTTGGTATCGAAGCGGTGACGAAGGGAAAACGAGGTGAGCGAGTGCGTGATGGTGTCGCGATTTTACAGATGCATCTCGTGCCGCCCGACCTTTGAAGGCAAAGGGCGAGACGAGAGGCAGCTGACAGGCGGCGATGTGAATGACAGGCTAAGAATCAAGGTCACAGTAAGATGACGACAGTTGATGAATTGGGGTCGAGGCGCGAGAGCTGGCAATGAATGCTGCACGCAGCTGCCTGTCTTGGTCGTAGGCGAAAAACAATCAATGGCAGATCAAAAAAGCTGCTGCTCATGAGCGAGGTACCCTGTGCTGGCGCGCGGCTCAATGCAGAGCACCTACCCTGTACCAACACTGGGGAGTCGGCGGTCATGGGCTGTTACAGATCTTGTAACGGTACTTGGCTATCCGAACGTCTTACAGACTCCTCTTCGAAATGCGGCTCCAGTACTGATTTCCGTATGCTAGCCATTCAACCAACATTCTCGGAGCACACCAACAAAGCATAACCAGCAAATAGTCTATGCTTCAGCCCGTTATCCCTGCCTCTGACTGTTCTCAACAATGGTTTAGGGGCGCCTTCCCTAGTCAGCCTTACTATTGCGCAACGGTTTCGTAGTCCCACCGCGAAGACGTAAATGTCAAGAACCAGCGTTAAGTATATCTACTTTAGCACCATCAGCTCATCTTCTCGATCAATGCCAAACGGCGTCCTTGTCACCAACTGGCCGTTCGTTCCTCCGATCGATCGCAGGACCACCACCAACCACCAACCACCTGCATGAAACGCAACTTCTGCCAACCATTGGTCACTTCACGGTATAGAGACGGCAGCCTCTTTAATCAGAGCGTCGCCAGACCGGTTGTGAATCTTCTCGCGAACCCCAAGGACTTGTAACGGGGGTCCTTCCCAGGTGGTACTTCAGACTCTACGACCTCTTTCCTCGGTAATTGTCGAACTTGTGTAAAGGAAGGCCGGAGAAGCCATTCATCGAGTCGCTCTTCTTTTCAGTGTCAATACGGAACCTTGACACAAATCGATCACGCGGAATCGTGCCAGGTTTAAAAACTCTGTTCAATTCAACCTCCTTTCAACTCTCTACTGTACATCAGGTAGCCGCCCTGTGACGGTGCGTAACGGAGCCGAACGCACCCATACGCTTAGATCCCCATCATTCATGAAATGGAGTGGCTGGCGAAAGGACTATGAGACGATTCTCAACGGCCGTGGCGATCACTGACCCCCTGGTCAAGTATCAGACTCTCGTGAGATCCGGGGTCTATGCCACAGACCCGGCTCAACACCGACTAGCGAGGCATCTCCGCGATGTATACCTTCGCATCAAGGACTACTCGCCTCAGGTCGAATACAGGCAACGGCTGAATCAGGTTGCGCGCTTGACGGAGCCAAAGCTTCCCGATGAAGAGGCTGCTCCCGGTATCCTCGCGCTCCGGAACCACGCTATATGGCGCAATCCTCTCTTCAAACATCTCTTGCCCGCGGCGGATGACCGGGACACCAAAGCATTGACAAGGGTGCTCAAGAACCACGAGACCGCTCTCGAAATTGACTCGCCCAAGGGCCTGTTTCTGTCTGGGGAGGTGGGAACAGGCAAGTCTATGCTTCTGGATTTGCTGGCTCACGGTCTGCCCACCAAGCGCAAGCGAAGATGGCATTTCAATACGTTTATGCTCTACACATTCTCTCAGCTCGAACGGCACAGAGAGTCTAGTCTGGGAAATGCTGCACCCGCGGGACTGGAGTCCGAGTTCTCCCTCCTTTGGATGGCCAAGAAACTCGTCGACGAATCACCGATCCTATTCTTGGATGAATTCCAGCTTCCCGACCGGGCTGCCAGCAAGATTCTCAGCCACCTCTTTATAGCCTTCTTTCAGCTTGGCGGCGTTCTGATAGCGTCTTCGAACCGTATGCCCGAGGAGTTGCAGAAAGCAGTGGGCGTTGATTATGCCCCGGGGCCTGCGCAGGGTTTGATTCGCAAGCTATGGGGTGCTCAGGCAAGACCGCAAGGCGACTTGTACGGCCAAAGCAGCGATTTTGCAAACTTTCTCGAAGTGCTCAAGGCAAGATGCGATTTCTGGCAGATGGAGGGCGCCACGGATTGGAGACGCAGAGAGGAAATCGGAAGCCCTGAAGTCGCGTTTGACAGTTCCACTACTGGGGCAGGCGGATTAATCACCGATGCTGTCACGCCTACAGACGAGGGAGAGGCTCGGAAGAAACCGTTCAATTACTACCTTTCGAGCGAGGACGAAAGCGTGTGGAATCAAAGGCTACTAGACGTCGTCTCATGGACAGCAAAGGAGGGTATCCCCTGGACTCCGTCGACGATCGTAGTGTACGGGCGAAACGTATTGACGCCGCAGCATCATCAAGGCGTGGTGTTCTGGGAGTTTGACAAGCTCGTTGAGAGCTTCGGTCCCGCTGACTACATCACCATGGCCTCGTCCTATCACACCTTCATCATCGATAAAGTCCCAGTTCTCACGGTACTGCAGAAGAATGAAGCGCGGCGATTCATTACTTTCCTGGATGCCCTATACGAGGCACGCTGTAAGCTCGTGATCCGGGCTCAAAGTACGCCCGACGATCTCTTCTTCCCCGATACACGACGGTCTGCGGGCGGAAAGACGACGGCCGCTACTGAGTCTGATGATGCAACATATTCAGAGACCGTCGCAGAGGTCTACCAAGACCAGACGTCGCCATTTCGGCCCAACGTCTCCTACTATGACAGCAAGTCGGCCACGTCGAAGTATGATCCCGATCAGGACTCGGACTTTGGCCTTCAGGGCAAGCGAGTCGTCAATTTCGGTAACACGGGCGCTTTCACGGGAGAGGACGAGCGCTTCGCGTACAAGCGGGCGGCGTCGCGGCTATGGGAACTGTGCAGTGCTGGGTGGCACGCCAGGACAGGCGATTGGTGGCAGCCTCTTCCCGCGGAGGCCAGGCACTGGGAGGGCGGGCCTGTGTCGATACCGGGAGGAGCCATGCTGACCAAGCCTGCGCAAGACTCGGGCGAGTGCATGGGACCAAGCATGGGCGTTGATGAGATGGCAGGTTTGTCCAAGTGGAGGATTGAGCATCTGAAGAAACAAGACCAGGACGGCCAATAGATGTACATGGGCATGGGAAACGGCGTTATGGAGCAAGTATCATTTTGGATACCCCATTTTGGACTTTGAGGTCATCGAGCTTCATAAAGAATGGTCGAGGGAAGGCTACACCAGTACAGGACAATTTCAAATCTTGGATATCATAAGCCGATCGAAACATGACTCCACATAACGCCATGCCGTGATCTTTACTCCCAATGCTGTGCCGATGCTCCCTGTCCAGTACCTAGCCTCAGACAGCCGATGGCACGATCAAAAGCTCACAACGCCGGGCGTCCAGCCCTCGCCTATCCTCCTCATCTCGTCGAGGAAGCGCTTGCTCGTAATCTTCTTCCCGCCGCGCCCGCCGAGGGGCGCGTGCTCGTCCGGGTCGAAGAAGGGGTTCTGGAGGAGCCGGACGTAAGCGCTCTGCATGGCGCGGAAGACGGGCTTGAGCTCCGTGTCGCGCAAGCCCGCGCCACCGACGGGCCGCGTGACGAGACCCGGACCGGAAGTGATTGCAGGCCCCGAGGCAGCGCCAGCAGCAGCAGCAGCACCTCCGGTACTGCCCCCGGACACTGCCGCCGCCGCTGCAGCGGCCGCAGCTGCCTCGACGCGGCGGCCGCGCATGTCGACGACGCAGACCATGCGGACGCCCGTGTTCGTCTCGAAGCCGTACGCGGCCAGACGATCGTCGACGGCGTGCAGCAGGCCGACGTCACCCGAGAGGCCGACGCCGGCGGCGGCGTTGTGCTTCGCGCGCAGCTCAAAGATGTCAATCGTCGACGACAGCAGCAGCGAGAACTGCAGGGGCGATCGGATGGGCGCAAAGGTATCGGTGACGGCGTCGTGCGAAGGGAAGATGGACATGTGCAGCGGGTTGTTCTATCAAAGACGGGAGAAGAGAGTCAGCGCCTATCGATGTGACGATGGAAGAGAGAAGAGAGAGAGAGAGGGAGAGGGAGAGAGAGAGCGAGCGAGTCGTTGAAGCTCGTGAGCTTTTGACCGGCTTTGGACTTGTTCTTGTTCACGGGTGCTGGGGGGAACGTACGTTGCGCCCGATGACGCCCAGGCAGGCTATCGAGGGAATGGCGGCAGTCATGGCGGAAAAGTCATCAAGGGCCAGGCGAGGGGTTGAATCGAGGACGAGGTCAAGCTGGAGACGCGACTGGAGACGTAAGTTGATTGGAGACGTAACTGTGGCCGACCCCAGCTGCAGATGGCCCGCCCATTAATACACACCTACCTCCGACGTCGCCCGAGTGTGGGGTACGACGGCCACCCGCTTACACCTTTCAGCGACCTCATGGCCCAACGCTCAAAATGCCGTCTATTTCTGTTCAGAACATACGTAGACACGTTCATTCAAGGGCGATGCCAATCTGGCAGGCTTTTCCGAGCTAACATCAGCTTATTCAGGCTGTTGATCGAGTCATTCGTCTTGACCAAACCCAAGGAGCCGAGCTCCTTCTAGAGTCCAGACTCCAAGCCATTCCATCGTTTCGCGTCCATCAACGGTGACCGGTCGTGTCAAGAGACAAGTCCAACAAAATGAAGCAATGGCAATATCTTTCCACTAACATGTATGGTTTTCGAACAGCCTCTCCGTAGCCTTCTTGTCAACCACTCTACCCATACCAAACTACAATATCCATTGATGACGGGGCGTGCGAGACGGCTCATCAGAGTGACGAGCCATCTCCACGAACCGCCACGCAGGCCTAATCAGACGTCAAGGTCATCTTTGGAGAAATGAATCATCATCGTTAAAAAATCTTCTTTACGCCGTGGATCGGCAAAGGCTCCATGGATTCTCGAGGTTGTGAAACCCCAGAGCTCTCCTCAGCCGTCTTCTGCCAAAGCCTGCCGGTCAATCAGGACAAAGCAGTGTCATGAAGCTCTTGACAGCCTTGTACACGTACATATTCGTTTGTCGACGCAGGGTCCGCGAGTCAGTTTCCGCTGTGATGTCTCCTCTCATTGATCCATCTTGGACGTGAGATCGGCAGTGCAACCACATCGAGTAACGCCAGCTGTTACTGTGAGGTTACCTGACGCATGTCGGAGGCATCAAGCAGTCGCGTAATCGCATCGCGGGCACCAATACGAGTTCTTCCCGGTCTTGCGCTTTCATATCTCACTGTTTCAGCTGGTAGCGTGGAGGCCCAGCATCAAGTGATGGAAGCAAGGAGAACCGAAAATGAGCAACGTCTCGACCGGCTCTTTTACGATATGTCGCAATCTTGTTCCTCTCCATGGCATGCTTAATGGGCATATGATGCACCTTGTCGGATTCAAGCGGCGAGAAGAAGTGTAAGAAAAGGGCGAGGCAAGGGTTTTGTATACTTATATGTCTGTCCTGATCAACGGCCAAACTGCACATGCAATATTGGTTGACGATCTACTATTGATTGAAGTCTGCATGATATTCTGCTGTATTTTTTCTATTACGGAAAGTTCTTGGAAACGCGAGCATGATATCATTTACCACGACTGTCGAACTCACCCTTGCGGTAGTAGGTATACCCCGAGACCTCTAGCAGGGCGTCTAACACGATGCAGGTTGCCGTGTACTGGGTGATTTGGTGCATTTACTCTTTGTCTTTTCATCCTCTTGCGAAATTTCCAGGACCCAGGCTCGCTGCCATATCAGAGGTAGGCCGTTGCTCTTGGACGAACAACTTTAGCGCAGAGACTGAGTGACGACAGCTCTATATTGTATGGATTTTGCTGGGTGGTAACTCAGCGCCGTCAGTGAAGAAATTGCACACACGATACGGTAGGATCTCATTAATCCTCGAGATACAACTCCTCAAAAAGGCTTTGAGAGCTGAACGCAGCCCTCACTCACATGATACAGGTCACGTCGTGCGTATCGCCCCGAACGAGCTTTCTTACAGTTCGGCGAGCGCCTTTCGAACCATCAACTCGAAATCGTTCCCAAAGGCCGTCTTCTACGAGCAGTATGGCCGAGCAGCTGCGGTCGGCCACTTGCGAGGCCTGGAAGAGCACGCGGCCGCGCGCAAGAGACTCTCGTCCGGGTTCAGCACCTCGGCCTTGAGATCTCAGGAAAAGGTCGTCCACAAGGTTGTCGATATGTTGATTAACCAGCTGCGGAAGCTTAGTGAGCGCGACGACGCTGCTCCCATACCGATGGATGAAGCCTTCTCTTGGGTCACGTTCGATATAGTCGGTAAGCCTTCTCGTTCGATACCCCTACGTAGTAGTCTAGACATGCTGATTGCACAGGCGAACTGGCATTTGGGGAGTCTTTTGGCTGTGTCGAGGAATGCAAGTCCAATCTATGGGTCAAGCTCATCAATGATCCGCAATGGCTATGGGTCTTCTTCGCCGATGGCCTGAGGAGCAGATCGTTCCTGGTGACCTTGGCGTTGCCCTTTATGCTCCCCAGTAACCTGAGCAGCATGTTTGCGCAGCACACTGCTCTCACGCGGGAGAAGGTGCGCAAGCGACTGGAGGCGCCGGATTCCCTCGACAGGGACGACTTCTTCGCAGGCCTTCTTCGGTCCGATGACGACGTTTCCGAGGAGTATCTGATGGCCGAGGGAAGGTTCTTGAATCTGGCTGGCGCCGAAACGACGACGACGGTTCTTGCAGCTACCCTTTGTTACTTACACGCCAATCCGCATTATCGCGACCGGCTCGCGCGAGAGATCCGGGAGTCCTTTGCCTCTTATGACGAGATTAACGACGTCAACATGGCCAAAGCACCCTTTCTACAAGCCGTCATTGAGGAGACCTTGCGGATTTTCCCCGCGGTGCCAATGAGTCTGCCTAGGATTAGTCCTGGGGCCGTGATTGATGGAGAGTTTATTCCGGAAGGTGTCGTCGTCGGCAGCCACTTGTTCAGCACGTCGCATAACCCAGAGACCTTCCCATTGCCCGAGGAGTATCGGCCCGAGCGCTGGCTAGGGGACCCTTCGTTGCAGAGCGGGCTTGGGCCTCCGCCCGTGATCGGCTTCAGCCGAGGGACCTTTCAATGCCTGGGGATCACGCTGGCCTATCTCGAGATGCGCATCGTCTTGGCCAAGCTACTGTACTCGTTTGACTTTGAGGTTATTGACCCTCCGGGCGAGTTGACAAAATGTATGAAGTCGTATGCCTTGTTTGTGAAGCCACAGACAAAGACCAAGTTCAAGCCTGTTGTCTGACAGATGGCGTTTTCTCTTTACCTTTCTTTACTCCTTGGCGATTCCAGCATGGACAGACGCATGTGGTATCTATTTTCAAATAGTGAAATGTGAGCGCTATGAGCCATGACGAGTGACTTCTTCTTGGGAAAAACCGGTTACTGGTCGTATTTGAATGCCGCGTATCATCACTTCTGAAGGTGTGACAATTCCAAGCATCGATGTTTGAAGGTGAGGTATTGAATGGGTGAGGGTTTCGTTGGCGCTGATTGGTTGCAGGCAGGGGGGGTCCCTGCACCTGCCAGTCCCTCGACCGCGTGCCTGCGCGTCTCCCAAAGACCAAAGATCCCACTCTCACCCTCTCATCACCTGCGCAAGCAGCGCAATCATCCAATCGAGGACCAATAATTGCGCCAAGCCGAATCACATGGAATACCGCGAGCCACGACGTCTAACTCTCTTGTCTGGAACCCGTGCGCGACAAACTATGCAGCCATGGCCCCGGATCGCATCGCCAATGCCATCGAAAGCCTCATAACCCATCTTGTTCCCCGTGATCCCCGCCAGGACGATTCGGCTGCTCAGCAACGTCACGATGCTTGTTTCGGCCTCGTCAAGGCTGTCATTGATAGGTATTTATGTCCGCCTGTCATATAAGCCTCGCGTTATGCTAATTCATTTGCCAAGTCCTCCGAGTCCTGCCATCTCGTCAGACGTAAACCATGCCTCCGACCTCATCAAGCGCAAGCTCATCCAGAGCAATCCCAGCCAGGCGCTGAGGTTCTCAAACCTCTATTCTCGACTACTTGCCCTTCCTGTTCTCGAACACAAATGGGCCATTCTATATCTCTTATACCAACTCTCCGACTCCCCCGACCCGAGCGAGCCGATCCCTCTTAGTCCCATCCGGCCTTCAGCCCCAAACTACCGAGATGCTATCGCCAGAGATGCTCTCGGCCGCCAAACCCGCGACACTTCAAAGTCCTCGAGTAACGTGCCCAGATTCGAGGAAGAGCAGTTCAAGGACGCCTTTCAGCCCGAAGGACTGCGCAGATTTCCATCCAAAGAGTCCAGACATCCCTCTGATGCCAGGGGGTCGGCGCATGATGCACCCAAAAGAGATGTTTCCTTAAAATCAGCTTTGCTGGCCGATAACTACACCGAATACGACCCTCCCGAAACCGTCATGCTACGCGATCTGCCTTTTACCCTGCAAGGTCTATCGTCTACGTCTCTACCATTTCTTACGCAAGATACCCTCAAACTGCCTTCGACGCTTCCCTTACCATTGATATCTATACTACATACCCTGGCTGAGCCAGCGCTACTCTATCGTAGACTGGACGAGTTTTGCAAGAGCCCCCCGCGAGGTCTTCTCGGCCAAAGTCTACGCTCTGCCATTGGCAGTGAACTACGGTCGTATCTGAGTCTGATCGCCACACTTGAAGGACAGATTCGGAGGGCTCTCTCGTCACTAGATGAAAATGCCCCGAGAGGTGGAATTGGCAAAGCGGGCGTAACGTTGAAGCGGTGCGTCGTTTGGACCCGTGAGGCCACCATGGGCTTGCGGCTCATGTGTCTCATTGCGGAGGAGTCTGAAGACAAAAAAGGAGGCCAGCTAATTTCATTGATTCACGGCTTTTCCTCATCTCACGGGGACCCTCTGGTTGCTGCTTTTGCCGAACGACTCTTGGGTAGCTTCACCGGACCCTTTTACAATATCCTGCGACACTGGATCTACGACGGAGAGCTTGTTGATCCATACGTCGAGTTCTTTGTGAAGGAACAATCATCGACAAGCGACGACGCTCTCAAGAAACGGGGCGCCGTCAACGTCTGGGAAGACAAGTATGAACTTGATCAAGACATGATACCCACAATCATCACACAGGACTTCGCACAAAAGGTCTTTTTGATTGGCAAGTCCCTCAACTTCATACGCCACAGCTGCAGCGACTCTGTTTGGGTGGAACAATATTCCAAGGCGGCCTCCAAAGAGCTCAGATACGGCGATACGGCGACGCTCGAAGCATGGATCGACGAAGCATACAAGACGACTATGAAGCGTCTCATGGAACTCATGGCCGATAAGTTCCACCTCTTCGACCACCTGAGGGCCTTGAAGAGCTACATACTCTTGGGCCAGGGAGACTTCATCGCCCTGCTCATGGAGTCTCTGGCGGCAAACCTAGATCGACCTGCGGGGGCTCAATACCGACACACTCTCACGGCACAGCTGGAGCACGCGATTCGCGGGTCGAATGCGCAGTACGACTCTCCAGAAGTGCTGCGTCGTCTGGACGCGCGCATGCTGCAGCTTTCGCACGGCGACATTGGCTGGGACTGCTTTACTCTCGAGTACAAGATCGATGCGCCTGTGGATGTCGTGGTAACGGAATGGGGAAATCGACAGTACCTCAAAGTATTCAACTTTCTGTGGAGGATCAAGCGGGTCGAGTTTGCATTATCGACCACGTGGCGCAAATGCATGACGGGATCCAGGGGCGTCCTGCAGAACTCGGATCCTGTCGTGATGCAGACGTGGAAATCGACACGGGGCACGCTGGCCGAGATGATTCACTTTGTGGGGCAGCTGCAGTACTACATTCTCTTTGAGGTGATTGAATCGTCGTGGGGCGAGCTGCAGAAGCGCATACAAAAGGAGGACTGCACTCTGGACGATCTCATCAAGGCGCACGAGCGCTACCTTAACGACATTACGCACAAGGGTCTTCTCGGTGCCAAGCGGCGGCACCACGGCGCCGGCGAAGACGACCGAGCCTCGTACCTTGCGCAGCTGAGTGACATTCTGCGCTTCATGCTCAATTATCGCGACTCGGTGGATGGGCTCTATAGTTGGGGTGTGTCCGACTTTACGCGCCGGCAGGAGGCGGATGTGCGCAACCCTAGGGGACGGGGAGCCGATGTGGGTGACGCCAGTGCTTTTGACAGTCTGTCGTCCGAGTTCCCCGTGCTGCAGGAGCGGCTGCGGCAGCTGGGATCGTCGTTTCGGACGAGGATGCAGATCTTGCTGGGCGATCTGGCGTACCAGCCTGACGTGGACATGAGGTTCCTCGGCGTCGCCATGAACTTCAACGACGTGTACCAGCCGGCGAGACGCAAGACGAGGTCTACTACGGCCAACTCGTCTCTGGTCAAGGGGTGAGTGACCGTGGCGCGCCCGACTTGTTGGACGACGTCAAGGTGTTGGCGTTCCCGACTGGGTGCGGCAGATTCGTCCTTTGAAGCGTCGCGAGATTTGTCAAGTCGCGGAATGATACTACAATCAAATCACCAAGACTGTCGTTTTGCTACGTGCGTCTTGTAGATCTTGAAGCAGTATGACTGACGCTCCTCAGTGATTCTCTTGATCTGTATCTCGGGCAAAAAAGGGGGGCTTTCTTCATCGGCGCATCTTGGGCAACACGCATGGGGAAGGAAGTACAAAGTCGGGACGCGGCAAGAAATCACATGGCGACCCTGTGCATATGAGTGAGCGCCTTTGTCGAGATCGTTTGCCTCGCTGTTCTCACGTCGTAGTCCATCTTCTGATCAACTGTTGGAGGGAAGGATATGGAGAGGGCGTGCAGACTGGGCACAGAGATGCACGGGCAGTTTATTACTTGGCTGCTTGCGACCGCCGCCCCCTTTTTCAATAGTAGCTTGTTTTGCCCTCTCTCACGCTTTTGAGCTTTGTGAAAATAGCCAAAAGATGCGACTTGTACGGGACAAATTTTGCTTTTCCTTTTTTTTTTTTTTCCCGCGAACGCATGGCGCCGGATGCCTCTTTCAAGTCTCGATTGCCTCCTAGGCCTACTGTAAGTTACCTTGTAGTCCACCTCTAACTGGCCGTTTGTTTCCTCTTGTGTGTGATTCTGCTATGCTGGCTGGAGGAGGAATCTCGAGACGACTGAATGACTTGCAATGCGGGTGACGTGGCTTTTCACGTTTTTTTTTTTCCCTTGGTGCTGCGTCGCGTCACTCGAGCTGCTTTTGCCCCCTCCGCGCGAGCAAGGCGGAAGAAGAGGGGCGTCTCTTCCCTCCCCTCCATCCATCATCTTTTGACCGTTTGAAAAGCCACATTACTCATATCGTGCGCGCAAAGAATCTCATGGGAGGTCGCAACAATCATTCGTACTGTAGCCGTGCCGTCTCGTCGCCTCGGCCGAAGCCAACGGGACAAACCCTCCGCCCCCCCCCC
>APKU01000278.1:0-22375 GCA_000472125.2 Hirsutella thompsonii MTCC6686 | reverse complement strand
TATAGCGACCCTTAAGGAGCGGAATAATATATATAGAGGTACTCTCTCCTTTCCTCTTCTCTTTATAGTTTAATATATTATTACTATAGTAGGCACCTAGCTAGACCTCTGCCTACCCTGTAATATATATAAATATATAAGGTATAATAACTATATATAGGCTACCTATAGATAAGCGCTAGCTAGATTAGATATTAGATATTAATATTAAGTATTATATCTATTATAAGGATCTTATATTTTTAAGCTTTATTCTATTTAAGGATAATCTCCTTATAAATAGAATAGGAAAAGGCTTTTATACTATTAGCTATAGGATTATTCTATTAGCCGTATAAAAAGAACGAGAAATAAAAGTAATATACCTTATAAAGGTCCTTTTAATATTAATAATAAATATTAACCTTATCTCTATCGGGGTATTTATAGAAAAGCTAGATATAATTTAACGGGGAAGAAAACCTAAAGCCTAGCGGCGAGCACTTATCTAGCGTTATAATAGGTACCCTACTATAGGAGGGGATAGCTTTATTTTTCCTAGCTTATTAATATATATAAAGGTATATAATAATATAATTAGATAGTCTTTTTATAAGAAGGATATTAATTACGCTCTTTAAGCGCGTAGAGGTAACTCTTATAATTATAATATCGTAATAGCTTTATCGTAAAAAGGGGGAAAAATATATTAAGTATTAGACTAGAATTAATCTAAGCGTTTAAATAACTAGAGAAAAAAATAAATAAAGGGAAGAGTTCTTACTTACTTACTTAGATACTTCTTAATATTTAATCGCCTTTTTATCCGTAGTATATTATTATACCTTCTTTCCTCTTTTCCTTAGATAATACGATATTATATAGTATTATCCTCCTACCTTAGACGACTTCTCGTCTCTTTTTCCTTCTTTCCTCTAGGAAAGGCCCGAAAAACCCGCTAAAATAAGATTTAAGATAGAATAGAATAGGTCCTATATCTTATATAAGCCGTTAAATAAGATAATCGCGCTTAGAATGGTATATAATAGGTTCTTATATCTAGCCTACTTATACCTATATATATTACCGCTATAGAAGACTAATATTTAAGAACCGGCGGCCTTCTTTACCGAATATATACTTCCGTTTATATCGCTAGAAACCTTCTACCGATAAATAGGGTACCTAAATCTTATAGACTATAGATATCTAGCTAATAGGCTAAGTATTAAACTATCGAATTAAATCTCCTTTACTTATAAGAGCTATCTTATTAGAAAAGTAATATATCGATAATTAATATTAATTATATATAGAGTACTATAAAGAGGAGAGAGGTAATATACTAACCTAAGGGGGCTACTAACCCTTAAGATAGTACTCGAAAAAAGGTATTACCTCCTTATTATTAATAACCTAATAAAGAAGCTAAGAGTTTACCTATTATAGTTAAAGGATTAAGCTAGACGATATATTAAGGCCGATATCGCGATATTAGAAGTATAGTTAGGATCGAGGGTATAGTTTATACGACTAGATAATAAGGGCGAGTTCGTCTTTATAGCTATTCTTTCGTTCTTTAGATAAAAGGGAATTAAGCCTAAATATATAATATTATATATACCGTTATAAAACCTAACCGAATAAGGCTATCGCACTATAATTCCTAGACTATAAGCTATTCTCTATAAGAGCGGCCTATAAGGGTCTTCGACCTATAAGTGGCCTAGGCTATAGGCCTAGGCCGGTTATATATAGAGAAGGCTATAGCGACCCTTAAGGAGCGGAGTAATATATATAGAGGTACTCTCTCCTTTCTTTTTCTCTTTATAGTTTAATATATTATTACTATAGTAGGTATTTAGCTAGATCTCTACCTATTTTATAATATATTAAATTATTACCTTTACGATAATAAGAGATTTACCGATAATAAAGGGTATAGCTTTATTACTATAAGTATAGCGAAATATATAGATATTAATAGATAATATATCTAAGCTCCTTATAGTACTTAAAGCTATAATATAGAACCCTATATAGTATAACGAAATACGATATATCTTATAGCTATAAGATATTATCCCTTTAGGGCTATTTATAGCCCTAATAATAGCGTTTCTTAATATAATATTAGCCTTAAAGTAAAAGCTACTCCCCTATCCGGAATAAGATAAAAAGCTAGAATCCTTTTCTTTTTTCTTTAGCTATTTATAAATAAAATATATAATAGATAAATAGCTAGGCCTTAATAGCGGCCTAGATACTCTTTAATACGCGCTTTTTTATACCCTCTTAAAGACCTATATATATTATATTATAGCCTTTTAAGAGAGTAGCGGCCCTAAAAGTATATAATAGCTTAAAGCGTTTTTTAACTACCTTATATATTACTTTAATAATATCTAAGAATAAGAAAAAATATAGGATAAGCTATAGTCCTTTTAATAGAAAGATAGTTAACCTTTTAATAATTTCCTCTTTAAGCTTAAAGAGATATTTACCCGCGCTATTAATATAGCTATATAGGACGATAATATTAAACTTACCTAGCTATAAAATAATATCTCCTTATAGCTTTAAGAGCTTTTTATCCTTATTTAAATATCGGCTAATTACTCCGCTTATATAGCCTAACTTATTTAAATTACTTAAAGTTTTAAATAAATACCGCGCTTCTTAGCGCTATATAAATAGCCTAATAAATAGAAACTAGCCGACTCTACCTTAGGGTTTATTAGCTTATTACCCTTTACTATAAATACTAATAGTAATATATTTATAGGGTCTATTTACCTTCCTAAAGGATATAGCTATAAGCCGTAGAATAATAAACTAATAAAAGGCTCGCTTAAAGTAATAGTAATATTTAAGCTATTAGAAGGTAAATATATAAAATAGGTTATAAATAATAAGATCGAGAAATATAAAGCTTCTAGCTATTATTTCTATTATAGAAATAGCGATTATAGGATTATAGCTTACCCTTACCTTTTTAATACCCTATTAATAGGAATATAGATAATGCGTTTTATACCTATCCTTAAGTTAGGGTCTAAGGATAATAACTCTAATAGGGATAATATAGGTACTATATTAATAGCCGCGGTAGGAGAAGTATAGCTCTAGCGCGTAAATAGGCGCTAAAGCCTTATCCTATAGAACTAATAAAGGCTAACCTCTTAAATAGAATTAAAAAAAGAATTATATTTATTCTATTTATTTTTAATAATATAAAGGCCTTCTCTATAGCTATAGATAAAGGATATTAATATTATATTATAATTAATAAAGCGCTTATATAAGACTTAAACCTTTTAGTAAAGCTAATTATACCGCGCCTAATTATAAGCGCTTTTAGTATAATAAAAAGAGCGGTAGTCTATAATATTACTTAAATAGCTATAGAGGTTAATAGCTATATAAATATAATAATAGCCTATATAATACTAGACTTAATTTACCCTTTAATCCTTAATAAGCTATAGCTTTAATATATAAAGTTATATTTAATATTATATAAAGATAGGCTTTAGTTTAGCCTAATATAGGCTTAGGTATATTATATACCTAATAAAAACGCGCTATAGCTTAACCTAAAAAAAGTTTAGGCCTTAATCTTTACTAGGCTAATTAAGTTAATATAATATTTAAAGGGTAAGGTATATACCGCTATATCTATCTATATAATTAATATAGCGGATATTAATAAGGCGCTCTATAAGAAGCGCCTAAAGTTATTTTTTAAGTTAATAGAGATTATTCCTTAGCGTTTTTATAACCTTTTATTACTTTTTAATAAATAGGAGGCCGATAAGCTTAACCCCTATAAGCCCGGTATAGACTATATAATCCCCCTCTATAAGGGGATAAATAGCCGCGACCCTTACTTTCTATTTAGCCCTTTTTATAGTATATTATAAGCTAAGCTTTTTATTTTTAAGAAGATTTTTTATAAGCTATTAAATAAAGGGTTTATCTATATTAATAGCTTTAAGGCTAGGGTATTAATCCTTTTTATATATAAGCCTAATAGCGGCTTTTAGTTCTATTATAACTATTATACCCTTAACGCGATTATAAAGCCTAATTAATACCCCTTCCTACTTATTAAGGATATACTTTATAACCTAATAGGCGCTTAATAGTTTATAAAGCTTAATATTATCTAAGCGTTCTATAAGGTATAGGTTATATATAGTAAGGAGTAGAAAATAGCGTTTTATATATATTACGGCTTATTTAAATAAATAGTAACCCCTTTTAGCCTTTTTAATATATTAGCTACCTTCTAGCGCTATATTAATTCTATATTTAATAATTTAATTAACGAATATATCTCGATATATATAGATAATATCCTTATCTATATAAGCGGCTTATATAAAGACTATATATAAAAGGTATAAAAGGTCTTTAATTACCTTTTAGCTTATAGCTTATACTTTAACCTAAATAAATATAAATTTAAGGTAAAGAAAGTTAAATACCTTAGCTTTATAATTTAGGCTAGCGCTAGTATTTAGGCGGACCCTATAAAGATATAAGCGATTAAGGAATAATATATACTATAGATAAAATATAAGGTATAAAGCTTCTTTAGCTTTACTAATTATTATAGGGTTTTTATCTATAATTTCTTTTATATTACTACGCCTTTAAATAAATATATAATTATAAGCCTATTTATATAAAAGCGCCTATAATAAAATACTTTCGATACCTTAAAGAACCTCTTCTATATAGCCCTAATCTTAATATATTAGGACTTCTATAAGCTAATATTTATAGAGGTAGATTATAATAGCTAGGCGCTTAATAGTATACTCTCTTAAGAGGTTAATAGCTATAAAAGGCCGGTTATATATTACTTATATAAGCTTATAAGCGCTAAAAGGAACTATACTATCTATAATAAGGAAATACTTATAATTATTAGCTACCTTAAGTAGTAATAAATAGAGCTTTATAGTTATAATTATACCTTTATAATATTAACGGACTATAAGAACCTTAAATACTTTATAACCTAATAGTACCTATTTAAGTAATAGGCCTATTAAGTAGAATATTTATTATAGTTTACCTTTAAAATTAAATATTACTTTAGCTTTAAAGCTATAATATTAAACGCCCTATTAAGGCGCGATTAAGACCGCCCTATAAGTAAGGAACTTAACGCGCGCGTATAATAGCTAATCCTATAGAATACCTTTTATATTTATATAAGCGCGATAGTTTTAAATATTATTAATATTACCTATATAGATAGACCTACCGACCCTTTAAATATATTAATATTACTCCTATAGCCTTAAGCTAATATAGTATTCTTTAATAAATACCTTTAGGGCCTTTAGGATAAATTTATTACCCTTAATTATATTTATAAGAGTATTAAGCGCGTAGTAGACTCTAAGGCCTACTCCTTTAATTTAAAGCTTAAACTAAAGATTTAAATAGCTAATTATTTTATTAATATATATAGCTATTTACGCTAAAGAGGCCGCCTTTAGGTTCCTAATACCCTATATAATAAAGGCGGAAGTAAAGGATATACCCCTAAAAGAGCTCGAGAAAAATAAGCTATATATTAAGCTTATCTAGCTTATATATAATATTAATACCTCTAGCTACCCGAGATAGGATAATACCGCGGCTAGGGTTATATAAGACTTCTATTAGCCGCTAATATAAATATATATATAGTAGTTTATTTATAATTATAATATATATAGCTATATAAAGATCTAATAAGTATAATAAAAAGGGCTCTTTTACTTTTTATTAATATTTAAGCGCTTCTATAGGTATATTTAAATAGACTTTATTATTAACCTCCTAGCGACCCTAAAGGGAAATAGCTATCTATAGGTTATTAAGGATCGGTTAAGTAAGATTATTATCCTTAAACCGGTTACCTCTATAAATATAGAAGCTTATATTAAATACTTCTTATAATACTTTATATACTTCTATAGTTAGCTAGCTAATATTATTAATAATAGAGGAATTAATTAGATTAGCTAGTTTTAGATATAGCTATATAAGCTACTCCGGATTATATATATATTTAATATAATATATTACCTTTAAATTAATAGCGGGCTTAAAAGGCTTAACTAAGAAGTATAGGTATATCTATAAGCCTTTATAGCCTATAATTAGGCTAATTAAGATACCTAGCTACCCGCTATTTAGATAGCGCTTAATAGCCGGCTTTATATATTAATCGGTATATTATTATTTTTTACGATATATACCTATAAGCTTAAATCCTATATCCCCCTTATAGAAGTAGATATACCCGCGGCTTTAGCTTTACCGGAGGGACGCGCTATAATATTTATTAATAAGCTTATAGAGATTAATAACTATTATTAAATAGTAATAATAATAGTAATATAAACTTAAAAGCGCTATATAAATATTAAGCGCGCGCTAATAGAGAGATTTATAGCTAGGGATAAGGTCTAGCTAGACCTTTATAATTAAGCTTCTAGCTAGCTAAAGAAGAAGCTAGACTAGCTCTATATAAAGTTTATAATATAGCGCGTTATTAGCCTATATATTATAAAGCTTAAAAGCCTCCTTATTAATATTTACCTATAGTTTAATATCGAGTTACTCTATTATATAATAATAGACCCCTTACCTAGCTAAAAAGTAATAGATATATAACCCCTTATATTCCTAATTAAAAGTAAGGATAAATATATTATAGAAGAAATACGCGCTATATATTAAAAAGTAAAGCCTAATAGTAGGTATATATAAGAAATCCTAATTAAATAGGTAGGCTATTTAGACCTAACTTAAAAGCTACTTTTTAAGTTTAAAGACGCTATAGCTCTAAATATATTTAAATAATAATAAGGCCTAATAGTAAGTAATAATAATCCTATAGCTAAGGCGATATTAATATAGCGCTTTAAATACTTATATATAGCGAAAAGGTAATTAAAAATTATAAAATAAATAAATAATATAGGTAATAGTTAAATCCTTTTATTTTAGCCCTTTAGGGTATAATAATAGGAGCGGCCTTATATTATATAGCGCTACTTAATAGCTAGGTATAGCTCTTTATCCTCTTTATCTTCCTTATCCTCTTTATCGTTATTATTATTATTATTTTTATTATCCTCCCCCTCCTTATTTAATTCCTCTTCCTCCTCCCCCTCCTTAATAAGCGGCCCTATACTATTACCTATACCTTTTAATGCCCTTAGATAGCGCTTTATAGCCTATATCTAAATATCTATCTTTTAGGCGGTAAAATTAAGCGCCTTAAATAGCGTATCGGCCGATATTATAATAAAGGCCCGCCCCTAGCCGGTCGGCGCGACCCGACCTATAGTTTAGGTAGCGCTAGTTCTATTACCTACCTCTTTAATTACCTTAAGGAATACTTAAGCGGCCCCTTTATAATATATAATTAGCTTATATATAGCTATATTAAGATAAGAGTTAGCTTATAGATCTAAATATTTTATTTTTATTAAGAAGGTAACCCTTTTTTTTATATATTTCGCTTAAAATATTAATTAATAGCTAAAGCTATACTTTTTAGGTATATAAGCGCCTTTTTAGAGGTTTTATATATTAAAAAGTATTATAAATATTAATATATATTTATAACTCCTTTATAAATAGGTAAAATATAGCTTTTACTTAATAATATTATAATAATTAATATTTAAGCTAATATAACGGCTATATAATATATCGCGGAGTTCCTTTTATTACTTTAATTAGTAATATTTATATATATACTATTAAGCGGATATATAATAATTAATATTAATTCCTTTTTTTTTCTTTATTACCCCCTAAAGGGTAAGAGCTCTATTAAGAGCGGTAATAATAATAAAGGCGGCTTAGGCTATAGCTTAAGCGGCGGAAAAGGTAGCTTAAGCGGCCTTAAACCTATTATCTACGGCGATAGCGGTATCTATAGCTTAGGTAGTAGTAATAATAATAATAATAGCGGAATTGCTATCTATAATAAAGGTAGTAGAGTTAATATAAATATTTATAAATATCTATATATATTAATTAGCGATCTAATAACCTATAAGTATAAAGCGAGGAGTAATATATAATAATAATAATAGTAATAATAATAATAATAATAATAATAATAAAGGGAAGAAAGAAAAAGGCTTAAAAGGCGCGTAATATAAAAGGTAAGTAGCCCTTTTATATAAAATATAAATATATTATCCTAATCGTTTAATAAAGGTAACTAAAGAGTATTTATAATATACCTATTAATATTATTATTATCCTCTATTTAGAAGCCTATAATAATTAAGTATAGCGCGTAAGGGTCGCTAGCCCTATATATATCGGTCCGGCGGTCTATTAACGGTAAAAGATAATATACCTATATTAAAGATAGGGTAGGAGTATTATATAAGGGTCTTTAACCTATAAATAGCCTAAGCTATAGGCCTAGGCCGGTTATATATAGAAAGGGCTATAGCGACCCTTAAGGAGCGGAGTAATATATATAGAGGTACTCTCTCCCTTCCTTTTCTCTTTATAGTTTAATATACTATTATTATAATAGGCACCTAGCTAGACCTCTACCTACCCTATAATATAGCCTATTAAAAGAGCTTTAAGGTAAAATCCTTAAGGCTATTATATATATCTAGGATAGGTTATTATATTCCGCGCTTAATAATATAATACTATTTAAGGCCTAATCTAATAGAAAACCCTATATTAGATATTTATAACGACTTAGCTATTATACCTATAAACTTATCCTATATATAACTTACCTTAAGAAATTAGATAATCGTAATACTCTTTACTTCTTTATTAGCTATAAAGCTAATAACCTTTACTACTTATAGAGCCTTATTATTAATTAGATCTAAAGAGTAAAATATATTATCTTTAATAAACTTACCTTATTTAACCCTATAGCGTAATCGATTTAGCTATTAAGAATTAGCGCGAATATTAGCGCGCCTCTTTATATTAAGGATATTCTCCCTTAAGCCGAATTTATAAAATATAATTAAATCGCTTTAGATTAGCCGATAGTATTAGAATACCTTTAGGTATAAAGAAATACTACTATTAAGTCCTCTAGGGTAGACTTAAAAGACCTACTAGATAAGATAAAGGGCGCTCTTAATACCGCTAGTATATAGGCTAAAGGGGCTAATAGCTTATTAAAAGATTATTACCTTATATCTAAGCGTATTAGATAGTAGGTAGTAACTAAATAAATTAAAGCTTATCTTATTAATCTTAAAGCCCTATTTAATAAGCTATTAAATAACTTATCTTTCGCTCGAGAAGCCTTTATTACTTTTATCTATATAGATTAATATAACCTTTTTAATCCCTTATTACTTTACTAAGCCTATAATAACTATAGGTAGTCTTATTAAAAGATAGCTATATAGGATAAATTAGACTCGCTAAATAAAAATAATACCTAAGAAATAATACCCCGAATAATAGACTTTAATATCCTATCCGGAAAATAGGTCTATAAGATAAAGTAAGGCCCTAATAGATAAATTATAAAGTATAAGGTATATTAGGTTATTAGAGGCTTTAAATAATAATATAGGGTTAATTATTAAGAGATATTTACTATAGTCGTAAGATCTAAGACCTATTAAATACTCTTCGCCTTTATTATTATATATAATTAGGAGATCGAATAAATAGATATTAAGATAGCTTTCCTCTATAGACTAATTAATACTATTATCTATATCGAATTTCTAGAAAGATTAAATAGCCTAAATGAATAAATCTATAAACTTCGAAAGGTATTCTATAGATTTAAGTAAGCTCTATATATTTAGTTTAATATATTATAATAATTACTATAAGGGCTCGGCTTTAAGTAATTAGGTATCGATCCTATTATATTCTATAGAGGGATAATTATTCTAATAGTCTATATAGATAATATATTTCTTTTTAGGCTTAATAGCTAGGAAATTAAGGGAATTAAGGACTAGCTAAGTAATCTCTTCGAGATAACTAACCTTAATCCCTATACTTACTTCCTTAGAATATAGGTAATAAGGGATAAGAAAAAGGGCTATCTTTAGCTATCCTAAAAGACCTATTTTTAGTATATTCTATAGAAATATAGCCTAGAATAATATAAGCTATAGAGAACCCCTATAGAGGTTAAGGAATAGCTAACTCCTTTTCCTAGCGATTATTAAGTAAATAAAGAGACCTTTAAAGAATATTAAAGTATTTTAAGAAGCCTAATATATATAATAGTTAATATAAAAGTAGATCTTACCTACCTAATCTTTAAGCTTAATAGGTTTATAGCGAACCCTTAACCTTAATATATATAAGTAATAAAGCGTATTCTATATTATATTAAATATATTCTTAATATCTTATTAATATTTTTTAGAAGTAAGAATAATAATAATATACCTATAAAGCTACTTAGCTATTATAACGCTAAATAAGCTAGTAATAAGTCTAATAGTATATTAATAAAATATTAAGTATTTACCTTAATAAGGGGCGCTATTAGCTAGAAGAGCTAGAAGTAAAGCCTTATAATAATATCGAGTATTAAGTTAGAATATCTATCCCTTAGGTCTAGCGTATTAAAAGTAGTCTACCTTAAGGTATTACTAAAAGAGGTAATTAGCTCTATTTAGGGGGCGGTAATACTATATATAGATAACTATAAGTTAACTATACTTACCGATAATCCTATAAATTATAAGTATATAAAATATATTTAGGTTAAATATTATAAAGTAAAAGAACTATTAGCTAATAGGACGGTTAGTATTAGCTAGATCCTTAAGGAAGATAATCTAATAGATCTTAAAATTAAGGCCTTATTAAAAGTAATACTAAAGAAATAGAAGTCTACTATTAGACTTCGAAAATAAAGAAAAAAAGCATTATATTAAGAATTATAAAATAGGTAAGTTAATTTTAATACTTTTTTTCCTATTAGGTTTTAATAAGGCTAAAGGGAGGATATATATATAGGATTAAAACTCGGTATCTCTATTAAAATCCTTATCCCGAACTTTATTTAAAGGGGCGTATTAGATTAATTACCTAAGCGGTAATATCGGTATAAGGATTATACCTCCTATAGGTTCTAAACCTTAAGGATCTTATATAGTAATATATATAATAATAAGAATATAAGCAAGAGAGTATTTATAGCCATACCTTATTATAATAGACGGGGGTTGCGGTCGCGGTAGTGGCGGCGGCTCTAGCCTCGGCGTCTGCGCGAGCAGACGCCAGAGCCTAGAGCAGAACTTTTGTTTCCAGGCTCTTCTAGGCAGTCGCACACCACGTCGGCGCCATTCCTCGAAGAGAGGCGTATCAAGCCTTACTTTAGGCTGCAGAGGGTGATCCCGGTCGAGGCTTCGAATCTTGACGCCTGCCAGTGCACTTTTCCTCTGTAGGATCTGCGCCGCAGGGGGGATTCCGGACTCCCTGTGGAGGGCGGCGGTCGGAGTCGTGCGCCACGCCGGGAGAAGAGCTTTCATGGCGTTGTTAATGACGCCTTGGAGTCTTGTCTCCAGGTGCGCTTGCCTGGGTTTCCTGTCCCCTTCCCTCGGACTCGTCGGCATCCACCGGAGCTCTGAGCCATATGTCAGTACTGGCAGGAACAGGCCGTGACCGCTTGTCTAGCCAGCCGCGGTTGCAGACCGCGTTGGACACCGGACAGGCTGCGGAGAAAGTCTGCGAGCCGCTTGGCCTTGGCTGCCCAGTGTTCCACGTGCTTTTTGAAAGTTAGCTTGCTGTCGAACCATATACCTAACCAGCGGACGGAATCCGCTGGCATGCTCAGAAAACCTACTCCTTCCCGGGAAGCCACCCGGCCGGCCGTGGCTATGCCTTAACGACCCCGTCAGTCTTTTGCTCCTTCTGGAGACCTTCCCACAGGAGTACCTCGACCCTGCCAAGGTCGAACGGTGCCGCCCCGTATCCGGTACGGGCCATACGGTCGGTAATCCAAGTTTGCACCTTAAGCCAGCTGCAACGGCTACGTGTTCCGTCTCTAAGCGGTCTCGTGTCGTCTCGGCGCAGCGGCGACACCACGGCGCGGGCTCCCGCGCCGGCTCTAGTGCGAGTAGAGACTGCCCTCAGACTTGCCTCTGGTCATGCTACGGCACCACGGCCCACCGGCTTTCCCAGGCGCGACCCCGGGACCGGCTTCCCGTTACCGCGAATCGTCTCCGAGACGCGGCCGACCATGTCTTGCAGACCGGAGACGCAGAGTAGCCGCCACGCCGGCACGGCAACCTGCACTCCGTCCACTAACCTAACCAGGTTCCACCTTATGATTTTCGGGAGCGGTGCGCTGTGTCATCCGGGGACGTATCGCTAGCGTCGGGCTTTGCTTCTCGCGCCGTTCGTCAAGCATATACGCGGGTGGTTCGGGCTTTCTGTGATCACTTCCTTAACAGATCCGACAACCACCTGCTCCCGTCAGCCTTAACATCTTCTATTACTCCAGAAAAGAGCACTTAGGCTTGTCCTGAGCCCTCGGATCGGCGTCGCTTCAACCCCCTTGGGCCACCTCACGAGCCGACCACTCAGAGCCAGACTGGTTCGAGGGTGCCCTGTCTCGTCGCCAGAACGGTCCCGAGTCGGGTGGTTTTCATATCCAGTATCCCTCTTGCAGCTTGTTAGCTTCGCTTTGACGCACCTCGTTGTCGTGGTCACGATGCGCGGTCAGCCTGGTGAGCTGCGTAGCCTTCTGTGAAAAGTTTTCACAGCCTGCCCACACCCACCAGACCTCGCCTCGCTGTCCACGCAACGCGTCTGCGCCCCAGCTACTGACACCGGGCACCACGAGAAGGTCTGCTGCTTCGTCCTACTGCTCTTTCAAGCAGAATCCAGTGTACTCACCGGAGGCCAACGTCTCTTGCTCTTACTGGGCAGGCTGCCTCCCGGGTAAATTGGAGGGCGCTTACGACATTTCCATCGAGAGTCGCAGGTCATGCACGACATTGCCCAGTCTGGCTTGAGCTTTGCCGTGGTTAAGCCCAATCGCCAATCCAAACATGCATGAGACCTTGCCAATACATCCACGAACTGAAAGTAATGCATGTTACGATGACATGAGAAGATCACTGCAGAATGGTCGGTCATCTTATTCTAGTCGTGCTCGAAAGTGGCAAGACCGTAGTTATATTGAGTAAACTAACTGTACAACCACCCGTGAAGCCAAACATGTTCCCGTCCGATTCTATAGGAACAGCAAAGGGTATTGCTCCCTTGTTTCTTCTGTCGATAGCATCCCAATAGTACATGGCGTGAATCAGGCACACCAAAAGTTTCCCCTCGCCTCGAACTTACAGCGTCACAGTGATGCTGCCATCGGCCAGGGCAGCCCCCTCGTCACCCAACTTGTAACGGCCAGACGTCAAACTGGCAATCTCGGTGTGAGCACAGAAATATACCTGTGAACCAAATGGGCAGGACTTTGACCAACCTCCAGAAAAGGTTCGCGGTGCATGCGTATTTGCAGCTCTCCACAAATAGGGCGAGATCCCGGTGCAGGCCGGGCTCGGCGGCGTGGGCTGCCAGCAGGGCTCGCTCGGACATTTCGAATCGCCATATCGATCGACGCATCATTTCCGTCGCCCCTTCCATGGCGGCCTGGACGGAGCCGAGACACGCCGCGAGGAGGGGAATCAACGTGTCGACTTGCGACTGATCCTGCATCCCCGGTGTAAGCCACCTGATATGTGACAAGGCACAGCGACTCACAATCTCCTTTTTGAGGGAAAGCATGTCGTTTGTCCTAACGCTGTAGAGTAAGTTACAGGTCGGAAGCTGGGCATAGTAAGTAATAACGTACACGGAGATGATGACGTTTGTCTCGTGCCAAATCGCTTGCATGTAGCTGCATTGCATGACATTGGCGGGAATATCGAGGTCTCGAGTATATCTGCGCTCGCTTAGCATCGGACTCGACAGCCTCGCCGAGAGCAGAGTCGAAGAAAAGGGGAAAAAATGCTCACTCTGTCAAGGCCAGGCACACCCTGACGGCGCTCGAGCCCATGCGGCGCGCGAGGTATTCCTTGACCGAAGGCAGACGGCCCGTCATTTGGACCGCCTGTTCGTCTGCCGTCATCTCGATAAAGTACCGCAGCTCGTCGATGAAGATCTGCGATTTCGCTGCTCGAGTCAGCTCCCGCCCGTCGGGAGTGGCGGCCAAGACTCACGCTCGCTGGAACCCTCGGAGACGGCTTTGCCAACCGGGCCAAAGTTTGTAATAATGGGATTCGTCGAGACTGTATCGAGGTCCGCCTTGCGTCTCCCCATACAAGCCTCTATGTAGGCGAATGTCTCTGCTTGGAACCTTGAAGAGTGCCCGTAGTCGCCAATCATGGCTGAAAACTCTGTCGAGTCCATTTCTAGAGCTCGAACGTCAGTCAAGCCTCGGCACACTTCTCTCTCGGTCTGCACACCATCGTCCCAGACGAAGAGCTAAGCGTACAGGGGATTAGCAGAAACCCAATGTCATACAATGGATGGACCAACCCAAATAGACAACAAGGTGGCAATGCGCAGTTTGTCGTACGTCGCATACGGCCACCAAGACGCTCCAAACAGGGCCGTCGACGACGACTTCATCTTCTGCAGCCGGCCGGCATCTTTGGGTAAAGGCAGAATGCTGCGAGTTCTGTCAGTGTCTCGACCAAGGTTTACTCGCGCTTGGCTGGCTTACCCTTCCAGCACCCGAAGCGATTCCTCGTGCAGTCTATCGAGCTCGGCATGGACGGCTCGAGGCCAGTGTTGGAACAGTCGATTCAAGTCTGGAATCGTGACTTGAGTCCCTCGAATCGACGCCAACAGCGCCTCTCTGGACGTTGTCAGCGAGGACCTTGAACGCAGCTGTCGCGTCTTGTCTAGCCAAGGACCCGACTCAAGCAACACGGGGGAGCCATCATCGAGTTTCATCGTATTGACGTAACTTGGTTTGAGATTCGAGACGAGAGTGGATGTTCAAGTGACTGACGCGGGTACATTCCACGACAACCAACAACGCTCTGAGTCTATGCGGCAATCGCTATCCATTAATATGGATACATGCAGGCTGATGCAAGTGGCTAAGAACCTGGGCAAACCTCCTCGCCATCACCGTCCTCTAGGATAGCCGTGGAGACGAGGCCGGGACCTTTGGAGTCCTTGGCCCTCCCGCCCGCTGCGCAGCGGTTCTAATCTGACCACGGGCCCATGCCACGGGCAGGGATTCCGTGCCGTCATCACCAGATCCGGCATGGCCCAGAAGCAGGTTTTGGCCCCCATGGGCCGATTCGCCTTGGCCGTCATCCAGGATTCTGCTTGCAAATAACGCACAGAAACGGATCGGGCGTGGCCGGTGCGTGAGCGGTCGGCAGCCCCCGCATGCCCGACATGTTGTAATAAGCCGTGAGGAGGTTGGAAAGGATTGCGTCGATGGGCGGAACGGGCGAGGATAACTGCTGGTCCGACAAGCTGAGAGGCGAGATTTGGTGACTTGCTGGACTCGTCTGTTGGACATTTGACCCTCCTCATTAACCACGACCCTGCCTACGTACGGATCGGTGCGATAGTGTGGCGCAAAGACGATTCCATCGCGGCAACCATGTCTCTCGCCCCCGATGGCGTCAATGCCATCATCATCGTCACGATTGTGACTGTTGCCGCGCTGATTGCTGCCGCGACTCGACTTTCACTCCGGCGAGGGGGACTGTTTGGCGCAGATGACTGGGTGCTCTGTTTCTCACTGGTCATGCTGTGTGCACAGGCAGCCGGAGCTTACACCTGTAGGTGCTCGACAAGCTTCATCATTCGCTGGCCGAGGGCTAATGGTGATAGTGGCCATCAAGGGTGGAGAAGGCAAGCCGATGGCGACGTTGACGCCCGACGAGATGACATGGCTCCTCAAGGTAGGCAAACATCCGCTCGAGGTATTACGGTGGACCAGATCTGACCCATTGACTCGCCGTAGATGTTTTTCTGGCCAGAGCTTGGCTACACCATCCTGGTCGCCTCGGTCAAGACGTCCATCCTGTTGTCCTACAGACGCATCTTCAAACCCATGAAAACCGTCCTGATTCACATCCACATCCTCATGGCCCTCACCTGGGGCTGGGGCATCGCGACGCTCATCACCTGCATCTTCCAATGCACCCCCATCGCAAAAGCGTGGGAGCCCAGCCTTCCGGGCACATGCATCGACCTGCTCGCCTTTCTCTGGGGCAACTCCGTCTCCAACTTCATCATTGACTGGATGATTCTCTTGGTTCCCGTGATTCCGGTGTGGAAACTCAAGATTAACGTTGCGCAAAAGTCGCTGGTGGCGGCGTCGTTTGCGCTCGGCTCCGTGTTGGTCTGCCCGCCGGTCTTGGTCATGGTTCTTACTGACCCTCTTACAGGGCGTGCATTGCCAGCACCATTCGCTCGGCGAGCACCGGCAGCGTTGACATGACGGACCTGTCAAGTTCGTATTGCACCCATGCTCTTGAAATGTGGCTTGGGTGCAAGATACTGACCCGTTGTCTGCGACAGAGTCCGTGTTCAAGGCCTCCATCTGGACCTACATCGAGCCTTCGCTTGCCATCATCTCCGCATGCCTGCCTTTCCTGAGTCGGTTCTGCGGAGTCAAGGTGATTGCAGTCTTGGAGTACATCTCCAGCATAGGTGCCAAAACCGCATCTCTTTTTTGCCCGGGCTCGAGCGCGCGAAAGACGCGGTCGACAAATCACTCCACGACCAGCCTCGACAACTCGGCCGTCAAGTTGATGACGACTATTATCAAGGAGGACGGATCCGGCCCGGCACGGTACCAGGAGCTCACAGACTATACCGTGTCTGTCAGTGCGGGCAACAACGAGAGGTTCAAGGGCAGGACCGATCCTATTCACTCTCCAGTTTGAGTGCTGGCATCGCTCGAGAAGAGACTTGGTCGAGAAAAGGCAGTTTGTTTAGGGCAGGATCTGGCTGCAGATGACGCAGTGGCGGTCTGGAAGATGTCGCAATATACACCATGAGTAGGGGGAAAGGCGCAAGATAAGTTACTTGTTAGTCGACATTGTTTCAATCAATAAAGTAGTACATGTATTCCGCTTCATGTACGGGACGTTGAAGAGGTATTTGACTAGATTGAGTGGAAATGTATGGACTCGTGCCCATGCAACCGGCTACACAACGCTATGCTTGAAACAAATAAAGATCTTGTCACATGTGGCCGGTCCTCAACTTGATCTGCGGCAACAAAATCACGATAATAAATGGAATGCGTGTTTTGGTCTTTGGGAATTATCACTCCAGAGGCCTTTGTGCGGTATGTATCTTCCTACCAACCGTCAGCCCTCTTGAAACGGCAAGACCACTTGGTGTCTTACACGGTGAGATGGAACCTACATGGTGAGATAGAATCGCTTCGTTGCAAAGTTATCAATCAAGTCCTGCTTGGCGGCAGCAACAACCTCTTCCGCGTCCGCCTCACCCATGAAGCCCCCAGACATGAGAATCAGCTTCCCAGCGGCGTCTAGAAACCGGACAAAGTTGGTGAGAGTCATGGCGCCCATCTTGCGCTCCCGCTCCGATCGCGACCAGTCCCCCAACGGCCACTGCAGGACCGTTTCCGTGACGTGCACGAAACCGAGACGCCGGAGCGCAGTGACGTGCTGCTCCGTGGCGCCGTAGTCGATGCCGCCCTTCTGCCAGGCCCGGCGCGCTAGTTGCCCAAACGCAATGAGGGCCGAAGACTCGGCCGAGTCGGCACCAGGGTCCGCGGCTCGCCACGGGTGCGTGACATCAAGGAGCTCGACGTGTCCGCCGGGGGCTAGGTGCGTCCAGGCCTTGGACAGGAATCCCAGCCAGTCGTGGATGCCAGAGGTCAGCATTCGGCCGTGTATAAAGTCGAACTTTTGTTCGGGGAATGGCCAGCTGTTGTCGGCGTCTCCTAGGGTGAAGTCGCAGTTGGAGACGGTGTCGAGGGCCGCCTTGGGTGGCGTCACGTCGAGACACGCTACGTGCGCCTCGGGCCATGCCCGGGCCATGGCGAGCGCCCAGACGCCGGAGCCGGAGCCGACATCGAGAATGTGGGCGAGATTGCTTGGCAGGCGTGTCTTGTGTAGGTAATTATCGAGCGTCAGGAGCCATACTTGATGTTGGAGGTCTAGTATAGTCGGGTGTTTTAGTCGAAAGGCCTGTTAATCCTTGGACAATGGCCTACCGAGTCGCGCGAGTTCAGACTAGGCTTGTGTCAGTGCTCGTTGCGCATACTTGGACGGGCAGCGAGGTGTTTGTACCTCGTCGTCCGACTTGGTCATGATGTAGGCATTGTCCGCCATGATGCGTTTCTGAGTGGTTGGGGTTTTTGGTTGTCAATTGCAATCGTGGGATGAAGCAGGTCGAGTCGTGGAGCAATTCTGCTCAAGGAAGAGCATCTTGACTCGGAGACATGGCACATTGGATTATCAGCACTCTATCAAGCGTCGGAATGACCAAGCCCAATCAAAGCGAGCAAAGCAAGGTGATTCTTGGATGACGGCATGCGTCCTTCCCAATTCTCCCACCCCTTACTCTGTCGGCTACCCAGAACGAGGGACTCACCATAAGCCCCTGAACGTATGCAAAAGTCGGGTGACGAGCTGCAAAAGCTGCCCCACTGCGACGTGCGGGCATTGCTCCGCCAGCAGGGGATCCATCACACCTTTGTCTAGCGCGTGCAGTTTGGGGGTCATTTAGCCATGCGAGGTGAGCATGGCGTGGCATCCGACCCCATCTGCCACCAGATCCAGGCACCGGCCATGCTTTTCATGTCGTTTCTTACTCGACATGCAGGCCCAAGGACGATTGCAGGACCCCACAGGAGCGGACCTGTAACTTAGACTGGACCTGGACCAACCGGTCCGTCCGTGTTCTGCTGCAACGGCATCTTGGTTGCGTCAGGCAGCCCCATGCCTCCCCCTGGCCATAAATGAGGGGGCTTGCTCGGGCCATGATGGCATGTGCAACGCCGCCATGACTGCGGCGGGGAAAAGAACACCTCCCATAGCTCTATCCCCCGCGTGAATCCTCCGACTTCAGTCGCCAGCATCAAACCAACAAACCATACAAAGGCATCATGGCACAGACAGCTTCTTCAAAGCCAACGCTCTTGTTGGTCCAAGGGTCTTTCCAGCTCCAGGATGTCTACATGAAGCTCGTCAAGGCGCTCGAGGCCAGAGGATACCCCGTCGCCTATCCCGCGCTCCCCAGCACGTCCGGCCACGATGACGCAGACTTTGCGTCCAGGACGCTCGCCGACGACGCGGCAGTCATTAGGAAAAGTCTTGAAAAGCTGGTCATGGAGCAAGACAAGACTGTCATTGTCTTGATGCATTCCTACGGCGGACTCGTCGGCAACGAGGCCATCCCGCCAGAGCTGGCATGGGAGGCGAGACAAAAGGAAAACAAGGCAGGAGGAGTCCTTCACCTCTTCCTCTTCGCGGCCTTTGTTCTCAGTCAAGGACAGTCGGTCCACGGCGTGTTTGGCGAGTCTCCCAACAATGACATCAAGCCCGGCGGCCGCTTCGCCATCAAGAATGCCGCCGACAACATCTACAGCGACCTGCCGCGCGACGAGGCCCGCTACTGGGAGTCCAGGATCGTCGACCAGTCGTACGCGGTGCAGCAGACGCCCATCACGCAGACGGCGTACAAGTACATCCCGTCCACCTACGTCGTTTGCGACGCCGACCAAGCCGTCCCTCCGCAGTATCAGCAGGCGTTTGCGGAGACGGCGGGCTCCAAGGTGCTCAGACTAGAGGCCGGACACTCGCCGATGCTGAGCAAGACGGACGAGCTTGTCGAAATGATTTCGTCGACAATTGAGGGGGTTACAACGGGGTGAAGGGAAATTTTATCTAGCCAAGGGAAAGGTGGATGCGTCACTTACAGGATAGGTAAAAGCCACCCGGCAGGCTGGTCCATTTACATGGACCCAGGTGGTGGACAAGTCGCCACAACAGCGAATCTCTGCAGCATCAATGCGTGCTTTTTCTCATCCTTGCAACGACCCGACACGATGGCACCTTGGAGTTTTCAGGGGAGCCATCTGTGGCTACTTTTCTTGACTCTGCCATGTGTATATCCGCGACACAGGGCCTGCGACATGGATCTCATCAGATCATCTACAGCATAACGCCTTTACTGTAGCTACACATATCATGTCAAATCACTTGTATTCTCGAAAAAAGGCGACGTTCCCCGTTTTTCTCCTCGATGCAATCATTCTCGAGGCGCGAGGCGGCCGGAACGTGAGTACATACACGTGTGGTCGGGAGGGCGGCTCTCCCATGTGCAACAGAGCAACAGACAATCGAGCAGCGTAGCCGTAAATCAACAAGCTCAAAATGAACAGCCATAAAAGGTATCAATCATTCTCCTTTCTTGCTAAACTTGCCCCAATGACCGCAAAGGTACCGTGGCCATCAACGCTGTGTTCAACATACACGCCAAATCCCATTCAACCATGGTTATACGTCCTGGTCAACGTAATTTTGAATGGCATCCTCGCCAATTGCGCGTTTCGTATCTCATGTCAAAGCTAGTCAGTCTGGATAAAGATGCGGATATTCAGTCCAAGGGATTCACTGTCCATCCGCGAGGTGCGCGGCGGGACTTGCAAGCGCGGCTGCCAGAAACGGGAGCACGGCGAAAAAGTATGATGCAAGCATCTTGACGACGAGTAAAAATGAGACCCGGCCAATATTCTTAATTGCAAAGAGAGGAGGTGACGAGTTGTGGGCCGAGTGTGATGATTGCAACAAGACCGGAACACTTGCTCCTTTATATAAGCGTCGACTTATGTCGTGTATTTCATCCTCCATCCGCAACAGTCTGATGTTGTCAAGGCGCGTGGTCTGTCGCTCGTGTATGGTGGTATAGTAGTGCATTTCGCAAATAGTGCAAATATAGGAAAAAGAATTCCCCGTATTCTAAAATATAAGGTAAGTACCGTATAACGAAGTATTAAATTATAGCTTTCGATATATAATAAATAGCAATTAACCTACTCTTAAGAAGTAAGGAGAAAAGAGGGTATCTAGCTACTTTTAGCTTTACTTTTATCTCGTATATATAAGCTAAAGCTATTAACCTAAAATACTACGAGAAAGTAGTAGCTATTATCCTAGACGCCTCTATATAAGGCTATTTAGCTTTAGCTTTATTAGTAATATAAAATAAAAGGAAAAAGGAAAAAGAAAAAAGAAAGTTAATAGTATATACGATTAATTTAGATTAATTAGGTTATATTAGGATCTTCTATTATCGGCTAGGTTAATCGGCTTATCTATAAATACTTTAGGTTCTATAGAGAATATAATCGGCCGGTCTTAAGATAACCCTTCCTCTCTTAAAGCTTAAAGACCGCCTTATATATTAGCGCTAAAAATAGGATCTCTATTTATATAGCCTATATCGCGATCTAGCTATTTATAATTACTATAATAACTATTAAAGTAGCCTAAAAGGTATATATAAAAGGAGAAAGGATTTATATATATATCTATATCTAGTAATATCTTAGATTAATAAGATATATATAGATATAGACTTAAAATACCTTTACTTTAGATAAAAAAGGTATTTATATATAAATCCTTTATATTTATTACTTACTTTAAGTATATATAATTATATAAAAATATAACCTATTTACCTAAAAGGCTTAAAATAGCGCGCTAAAGCTTATTCTTTATATATAGCCGGAGCTAAAGCTATTAGATATCTACTTCTAGAAGATAAGGATATTATATAGCTTCTTATATATCGAGATCCTATAAAAACGCCTATAAATAGTTAGTAATATTATATAAGATAATATAGGATAAAGGGTAATTAAAGTTAACTTATTAGGCCGGGCGGACCCTATTATTACTATTATATAACTTAATTATTCTAATTACTATACGATTTAATAAATAATTAAGCGATACTTAAGGGAGATATATACGCGCTTATAATATCTTCTAAGAAGGTAAAGTTAAATACCTAAAGATAAAGTAAAAGGAAGGAAAAGTATATATATACCGTAATAATAATAATAGTAGTAGTAGTAATAGTAGTAGTAATAATAATAGTAATAATAAAAAAAGAAGAAAAAAAGGAAAATTCTATTTATATATATAAAATAGAAAAGATATATTTCTTCTTACCTTATTATTTAATCTATAAAATAATAATAGGTACTTATTCTATCTAATAGGAAAGAGCGCTTATAAACTTATAAGAAGTATTATATATACTTTCCTAATTAGGAAATATTATATCTTATAGTGTGACGGCTGGATATATTCCCAAGGGATAAACCAGGCGAGGGTTTATGTTGGCAGATGGAATAGGGCGTAGCCTGAGCAAT
>APKU01000277.1:0-22826 GCA_000472125.2 Hirsutella thompsonii MTCC6686 | reverse complement strand
TTCCTGCTGTGTCCCCCCCCCCCTCTCCTCTCCTGCGAGGTTCAACTGAGAGGTACAGTAATCTACGTACTAGAGGTAACTTAGTTTGTCGCATCTCACAAATCCTTTCGGGATTCAGCCAGGGCCTCTCAGGTCCCCGGCGCGGAACCACTCCCCAGGGTTGCCGACGTGCAGCCTGAGCCAACATTAAGCCATCAAATGCCCATTACCATGGGTACTTGGGTACCGCCCGCTTTCTTAGACAGCCTACCCTGTATTTGAGTATATTCAACTTGTGTGGCTTGGTGGTTATCCAAAGCCTGCTGCGCGTGCTTGGTTCTGTTTTTTGTTTTTTTTCGCATGCTAGAGGTTTATCTGCGTGTTGTTTTTGGATGAGTGCTGAAGATGTGATCAACGTCGCGCGGGCTGTCTTTGGACAATGTCATGGCGGTTCGTCGGGCAAGATACCCGCTTGACCCGCGCAACGGATGGACTCGCAGCGGCAGATGGAGATTTGGCACGACGGCGTGGCGTTTCCTTTTCCTTCGACTTTGCAGCCGCTATCCTGGACTGTCAGATTATGTATACCTGTCAGTAGCCCGTGCCGTATTCTAGATGAGGTACGAAGTACATCGTAACTTTTACACGGATTTGCCCACACGTCTCCGAGTCTAACGTGATGCGCGGAACAATTCCAAATACTTGACGGCCCTCACGACCACGGCACATGATTGAGCACATGCCGTGGCACAGTCTGTTAGTCCTCTTACTAATTAAACTTCATAGTAGTGCCCGTCATTGATCTGTATGTACTCTCATATGGACCATTATCCTGGGAAGATGGAGGGGGATGAGGGGAGGTAACATGGCGCATTCCCCCTCTTCTGGCCCTATCCCAAAATGCCGTCTGCCTATGCCATGATGCCATGCCACCGCAACCCCCTCTTTACTGGGGAAAACCTGTGAGTGATATCTACCTAGGGCCGCATGCAGGAAGAGGAGGCCCTTGCAGATGGGTGATGGGAGATGCGTCCGGCCTCAGTACGTACGTAAGGGATGGGACCTTGCGGCGTCAAGCTACGGTACTTGGTACGGAGCGTCGGACGTGCAGTGCAGTTAGGTACGCAGAGCAGATCCACGGACAGTTGACTGCCTCTTACCTTACAGTACTAACCGAGCTAACTTGAGGTATCGAATTTGCATACTCATTGCCGTCGGCATCTCACCCGCGCTAGCAACATGAATGGATGTACGTAGGTCAGTACGTAACTCAAGTTTACGTACTTGTCCGCGGGGTGGCCGTGCTCATGAATCTCGACTCTCCATCTCGCCCGCTTGGCCCATCAAACAATCGAGGTCACGTCCGTCTTCCCGTAACACTGCCGGTTCCTCTTTTCGCTACTGTACCTAGCCGCAAATGCCCCCTGCTCCTTCTTCCCTTGCCCGAACCCGCGCGACATGTCGCCTTCACTTTCGCCTCTGCTCACGTGCGCCGTTCAGCGCGCGTCCCAATTACCGCATCTCCCCCCCCCTTCCCCTTTGCCCTGCCCTTGCTTTCCCAATCGGCAATAATCGTACATGAACGTACTTCGTACGTGGCTTTCAAACAGCAAGTGACTTTACAATCGCTTACCTGTGCTGTACTCGGGTCTGCGGTGTCCAAAAGCGGTAATTAGTTTGACTAATCTACGTACTGTATTTCGTCGTCGCTGCCAGCGAGCTGCCCACGCAGAGCCGCCAATCAACAACCCACGAGGGCCTCACTTTCTTTACAAAGAAAATGTCGTCATCTCTTCTTCTTTTTTTCCTATCGCGATTCTTGACACTTTCTACATCGTGGGGTTGGTTGAGACTGTCCGTCATTTTTTACTTTCTTTACCAGATGGAAGATGGAGAAAAAGCAGGTACGCCACGAGTTCGAGAAGGGAAAAAGGATGAAGAAGGCTCGTGGGGAACACGAGGTCGCAGGGCCCCCTCGATTTCGTCGACCTCTTGTCTCCCCCCCAGTCCTTTCTTCAGGCAATCGAGTCCTTCCTTCCTTCTCTCTATCCGAAGGTAGCGTGTCTAATAAACCCCGGCTCCCTTTGGCCTGGCCGGCGCGCGCCCGCACTTTCAGGTCCTCGCGCATTTCGACGGTCTAGGGATCCGCGATCGACACTTGCCGTCGTCGTCGACGTCGACGTTGGTCGACACTGCCCTGCTAGGCCAGGTCGTAGTGGGTTTGTTACGTAGCTCTTTTGACCCCCGTCCAGGGTTAAAGCCCCTTGTTCGTCGCCAGGTCAATCTCAAGGAAGACAGTCGCTCATTACGCACCCGCCTATTTCTGTCCCGTGTTGCTTCTCATTCTTTCCCGCACATCGTCAGCATCAAACCCTCCCCACCCCTCCCCCGGGTGGGACCTCCTGTGCCGCCGTTTTCTCCAAGCTTGGACATTCATTCTCTCTCTCCCACTCACTGCCCATGCTGGGTCCAAAAGGCGGGACGGGAGCGGCTCCCCCCTTTCCCCGGTTGTTCCCCAGCTTTCCCCCCCTACGTTCTCCATCATTCTCCACCCGGCGTCCTCATAGAAACGACGACGATGAAGACAAAGAAAAAGGAAACCATCACTGTACTGTAGAGAACTTGAGCTGTCTTCTCCGCAATGGCACTTGACGACGCAGACAGAAACGGGAAGATCTGGGGGAGGGTTTCAAACGAATTACGGAGTACAGATTTCGATTCGGCCGGCGGCTCCGCCTACCGAAGCATCGTGACTTTTCCCCGTTCTTCTTTGCCTCACAAGGGGAAATGGGGAAGGGGGGGGGGGGCATCCGGACATCTTCCCCGTCAAGTTTCAAGTACGTTCCGCGTCCCAAGGCAAATGTCGCCATGCACTGATTCGGCTCGCGCATTCGCGGGTGCTGTTTCGCGCGCGCGGCCGCGTTTCCGCGAAATTCTCTGCCCTCCATCCGTCTTCCGACAAGGAAATTGGTCGTGCGCCCAGAAGAGAGATTGTCAGCTCTTGGGCCACAAGGGGAGAAACAAAGAGCTCACGCGTTTGTGCCGCGCCGCCAATGGCGAGCCGTCCATGGCGATGATAGCTTTCGTTAGAAGCGGAAAGAGCAGTTGTGTGTGTGAGTGTGTTCGTGTGTGGTGTGGGCGGGATTAGTAACAGTTCGTTCGAGCGTACTGTAGTAGTTACGGCCACCTACTCCTGCTCCGGCACCGAGGGCCTGGTCTGCGTATGATATATCACTTTTTCTCTTTGCTTCTTGCTTGCTTGGTTCCCGTCATCCGTCCTCAGATAGGTAATAACTTGCGTGTTTGAAGTACCTAAGTTAACTTACTGCAAAGTTGAACGGCTACGGGGAAAAGAAGGAATAGGAGGGTGCACCTATCAGGCCGCACGGGCAACCACACCCCCTTTCTTCCTTGCGCGCTGGCAAGAACGACCCCCTATTTCCTTTAGCGGACGTTTGCGCACGAGAGAAAATTTCATCGCGAAGCAGCGCGTTGTGCATCGCGATGCCTCAACTTGTTTCCCATCCACTCGTTCACGGCACAGCCCCCGTTTACCGTTTTCCCCGTGTACCGCGCTCCGTTCCCAGCCGAGAATGCATCGTCGCGCGGGCAGGAGGGTGATGCAAGGCACAGAGCTTAACTCGCCTTACCTTGTGATACCATGCCTTATGCTTACGTCTCCGGGCAAGGGGGGGGGGGATCTCCTAAGTTTGCGGCGAGGCGACTATCGCTGCGGCGCGTAGAGATGCCGCTCGCGGCAGAGGTCCTCTACCCCCGATATCCGTATTGGATGCGCAGCGCTTACAGCCTCGACGCCCAGTAACACCCAACCCTGTAGGCTGTAGCTCACCTTCATCGCAGGAAATGTGATTTCACAGTACGCGGAGGCGAGTTATTGCTCACGCTCAGCATTGAGGGTTCTTGTCCCCCGGCCGTTCTGGCCCTTTCAAATTCCCAAAACAGATGACGCCCGCACGCCCGAAAACGAGCAAATGGCTTATTCCTCTCATTCGGTCCTGATGCGTCGGCAGCGGGATCAACTCCAATTATCTACTAAAGAGGCTGAGACGCCCGCGGTCGAGCAAGGGGATACGTACTTCGGATAGTAGAAAGAAAGCGATAGAGAGCGAGAGAGAGCTTGAGCTTGAGCTTGGCGAAGCGCGGCCGATAATCTTCGGCTTGGACCCTGGTCGGCCTCCTCCTTAACCCCCCCGGCTACCAGAAGAAGGACCCGGACGACAACCTGCCACCACAACCACCATCACCCAGTTGTTTGACCTTGGTTACCTGGATTGGGTGGGAAATCACACCTGCGCCATCTTAGGAGAAGAGAAGGGGGGGAGTGATGCTGTAGAAACTGGGGGTGAGAGGGGGGGAGTGCCAGTCCAGGCATCGTTATGGTTTCTCGCGCGGGCCTGCAGACGGGGGGTCTCTCCGCGAAATTGTCTAAGACGGGGTCGTTATTGTTCGACCGAGACCCGGAGCAAAGGGCAAGCGGAGGAAAGAGGGGGACTGAAAAAGAACAGACAAGCGCCCTCCTAGAGCAGGTGGGTGAATTCTCTACTTTTTGTTGTTGTCCCGGTTTATAATTATACAGACCAAGGGGACCTCGACTCACTAGCACGCGTCGTCTCCGATACAAGACACAGGGCTCCCTCTCAGCCTCGGACAATAAACAATAAGTTAGGTGGGCTTCTAGGGGGTGCGCAGCTTTCGTAACTCAGTCAGCGTTTTCGATTGTTAGGCGGTTTCGACTGACTGATTGACGGGTGTGCGTGCGTTTGTGTGTGTGGATCGTCCAGTCTGGTCTTTCTTGGGGGAAGCTCTCTCGTCCTTTTTTGTATGTGGGGGAGGGTCTCTCCCCTCCCGTTATGCATCTTCTCCGTCCTGTTTGAGCTCTTTTCCTCGCTCTGTCACCACCCAAAGGTGCGTACGAAGTACTGTAGGTAGGTAAGTCACCACCGGACGGCTGCGAGCCCGCGCCCAGCTGTGCTTGTACACGGCGCGGGGCCCCCCCGGGGGGGGGGGATACGCGAGAGACTGAGACTAAACCCGCGCGCTTCTCACACCCCGTTTTGTTCCAACGCGGGCAAGGGATAAAAAAGCACCGTAGGCGGGAACGGTCAGGTGACCGTTGGCAGGACGGGCCGCGCGCAAGCCACACGGGGGAGTTGGGTAGCAGCGGCAGGTAGGTAATCCAAACGTGGTGGCGCCACATGTGTGTCCCTCGAGTTGCTTTTGCCCGCCATCAGCATACGGGCACTCGAGGAAATCGATCCCCCCTTGAAGTCCCCCAATTCCCCATCTGGACTGCGAGTACGTACGAAGTAGCAGGGGAGGCAGTCACTCGTGAATGGGTTTTCCTCCTCTGTCGCTCAAAAAGAAAACAACAGCCGTACCTACATGCAGAGTGTTCAATCCCCCTTCAGGCACGATGCCTAGCAGGGCGCAAAAAACGTGTGGTGACACAGGGTCCTCGTCCGTCTTCTTCACGTTCTTCAGCACCCTTTCTCTTTTTTGTCGACTTGCAAGGCCCAGGTTCACTACATGTGCAGTCGAGTTTTAATGCTTTTCGCACCCGTCGATTCCCCCCCTGGCTTTCATTCCGGGGTAGAGGCGAGGTCACTCGCCCCAGAGAAAAAAGATACGAAAGCAAAAATAAGGGACACGCAAAGAAACGCTCGACGGGGTCCTGGCTGAGGGGCGGGTAAAGTTGAGCGGTGCAACAAGAAAGTAAAATACCAAGGGAGCAAGGCAAGGCCTTCACATATGGCCGCCACGTGCACATACTGTAATTCAAGTTTCCCTTTCCCCCCTCCGCCGAACCTTTTTTACCCTCAAGCGCGCGAAAAGCAAACCAGCGAGCGAGCGCGCGCTTGTTCGGGCGGGGGAATGACTGGAGGAAGAAAGAGCAAGAGCTAGAAGGTTCATGGCCACGCAACTTTAGTCGCCCGCCCGCCCCTCGTCTGGTCTGGTCTTTTGCCGCGTGGCCTGCCGCGTGCCCGCAAGGCCAGGCTCCCAAGAACTCGAACGGAATGGGACCTTCATGTTTTAGGCGCTAAAACGGCGACGTCTCTCTCAGGCTGGATGGAGAGCTTTTATCCTCAGCCTCATGTATGCCTACAGTACGTTCCCAACCCCGCTCGAGCTGAGTATTCAAATTTCCTCCACCGGCCAGCCTGTTGTCGTCATCTGGCGTCAAAACGAGCGCACTCTCAAATTTGGAAGCTGTCGGCTCTCGTCGGTCAAGCGACACCACCTCGCTTCGCACCTTATCCAAGGAACATCAAATACTCCCTTCTTCCGTACTGTAAGTTAAGTTACTGTACGCTACCCTGTACAGTGTGGTCCGCACACGCGACATTGTCCACCTGATTCTGGAAACCTCAACATCAGGTCGCGAATGCAATCGAAGCCTCGACAAGGTACAAGCGCCCGCGCTTCGGCTGCAATCGTGCCACGCTCCCAACGTTGGCGCTTCGTCCACAAACTGCACATTCCTGGTCCGGCTGAGCTCTCGATTTTCGTCACTTCTCAGACTCTCTTGATGCGTGCGCACGTTGGCACCTTGACCGAGCAGCAAGACCTACAGTAAGCTACCAAGCCTGACTTACAGTAAAACTCAAGTTATGCGCTCGCTCTCTGGGACCAGTCACCTGCGCTGCAACCCTGGGCTCTGCCACTTCCGCCAGCTCGGTCTGTCACCTCGCTCGTCTGCGCTGGGGAATACAGTGCATGCGTCAACCCACGTACCAATGGGCGTACTGTATGTCCATGCCCGCATTGCACACGCATCGAGACTTGGACCGATTGAGCAAGGTACATGTCGGTGCTCGCTCATTCGAGTGTACTGTACGAATACGTCCACCTCGTCACCTCACCCTCGCCTTGGCGTCGCTGCGTCAGGCAATGGCAGACCACGTCGAGGGTTGCGGCTTTGGATCTCTGATTGAATAATCCGAGATCCATGATCCCGGCACGTGCATCGCCTACGGCGCCGACTCCAACACCGAAGCAACGCGCTACTGCGCTTCGGCACAAACTAGTAAGCCCTCTGGATTCTCTCGGTAAGCTCCACGTCCCGTCCTCAGACTCCTCTCGCTCGGCACCTTCAGACCCCGAGAGAAGCCTCCCCAGGCCCCCACTCGCACTGCTGTCAAGGCGCTGGGACGGACCGCGGTGGGAACTGGGAACCAGGCAGAGGTCATAACCGTCCGTGTCACTGCTTGATTGCTCCCCCACAGCAGTCCCGTCGACCTGTTCCTTCTCGCCGAGATCGAAGACACACAGAGATGCGACCCTAGGTGGCTCATACTTTCCCCTCGCCCGTCAAGACATGTTTGGTTCGTCCACCCAAAGTCCTCGGGGTTCCGCCATATCCATGATCGCGTAATCGCACGATGTCATCCATCGACGACAGCCGCGCTTTTTTCACCGTGCCAGGCGACTTCGTTACTGCTCGCGCTGCTTGGCGGCTACTCGATACGCCACTCCGCCTTGGACACTCGTCTCGCCGGAGGCGCCCTTTGATTGAAGGCAGGGCAATTTGTCTCACCTGAGCGTGAGTGAGAGAAGAGACCTAAGCCGGAAGGGGAACTGTGTATGCCGGTGCCATCATGGACAGGCGCCTGACGAGTCTCATCTCGCTCACTCTGCTGGGACCAGCCAGCCATGCCGTGGCCATTCGCCCATCTACGACAAATCCAGTGCCTGCCGGGCCGGGGTATCTTGTGGGGCGGCCTTCAAACTCTCCGGCTTGCTCCCAAAGGCCAGGGCCGTGTCATGGTCCCCGGAGTGCCGGAGAGCTCCCGGTGCTCCCTCTGCAGACCGATCCTCCTGCGTTGCCAGCGACGACGGCCTTTGCCAGGTATCCAGACCCTGGGCTTGGGGCGCCTCTCGTGCCCGACCCGTCGGATCAGTCCAAATGTCGTGCGTTGTCGACTTCGCAGTCTTGCTTGGCGCTTTGACGTGGGCCAACTGCCTTAGGCCGCGGGGGTTCTTCGGACTCGCGCCGGCTCGACTCCTCATCGTCGGGCCCGCCCCACGCCGTCACGCTGCGGCGCCGTGCCTCGGACGCCTGACTGCAAGTTTTTGTGCATCGTACAGACGGCTCTCTCAAGGAAAATGCCGTGTCGTGGCTCGATCCGTGTCTTTCGTGACAGCACGTCGACCCCTGAGCACGATAAGCGGACGGAATTTTTTCACGAGAAAAAGGAAATGAGCTGCTGAGGAGCCAGGCCATCCTGACCAGGTACCGAAGCTTCAGCGAGACGCCCGACTCGCCAGACTGACAAGCGGGGGAAAAGCAGAAGCGGGCTTGACCCTGCCTGCAGCGGGTGCCAGATGGGCATGCATGCACCGACATGACAAGTCAGGTAAGCAGCACTTGTGCCTGCGCCGACGACTAGCTTCACCAGACGATGAGCATCTCCTGGCCAATCTGCCTCATGAGAGAACTGGGGCCGCGGACAAAGAAGCTGTCAGTGCTTGTCAGTAATTTGATGCACGTCGCGCAAAAGATGTGACGCCCCAGATCAAATGCCGTACATCTATCTCGGCAATGGATGTTTGAGGAGGGGGAGGCGCCAGTTCTTTGGGATCTACCTGATAGTCGCCTGTGACGCCTGGCGGAACGAAGTGCTAGCAAGTGGTGCTGATTGTGCGGTGGTGGTGGTGGTTGATGGTGGCGCCGCGCTGTCGACGAGGGGGTAAGATGATGAGCGACTTTGGGATTTTGGGGTGCTTCCGTGCGCTCAGAACAGAGTACGAATACGCCCTGACCCTCTCGAGGGCAGGCGTCCTATCTTTCCAGACGCACAATGATGTGATGTCCACCGACCTTGATCGGCTCAGCCTGAGAGGAGGAGAGACGGCCGAGAGAGGTGGTGGTCGTGTTGGGTTGGATGACGAGCCGGGCGAGACTGCAGAAAGAGTGTTCCAGAGTGACCCTGCGCACGGGGGTCCAGTACGTGACGCTACGATGAAAAGAGGTGAGGTGACGACTAGAGGTCCGGAGCAAGGCGAGACAAGAGCTGGCAAAAGTCTGGAAGGGCAGTAACGAGGCGGTAGCGTCGGGTAACGGCGCGTCGCTAGCAAGTACCTCGCCTCCTGACCGCACGACGCGACCTCGGCCGCCCGTCTCTGTCTACCGGCGATACCAGGATCAGGGTTCCTCGCCTTGTCAAGTCGTACTCCCGCCAGCGAACGGGGTATGACGAGTTACCTCGGGATACAACGAGGACGGGAAGGAGCCGGTCGTACGTTGTAAACGTGACAAGCACGCAGGCAGCTGCCAGAGGGAAGTTACAAGTGACGAGTGGTCGCCGGAGCGCATCACCGCGATCGCCGTCCCGTGGTTGCTAATAGACGAGTGCCGACTTTCCCCCAATGCTGGGCCCATAGCCTGGGTTAGGCTTGGTACCGCGGCGGATATCTACAGTAAAGCCTCAGGTGTACGAAGTAACTTACAGTAAGGTAAGGTAGCCAAGTGACGAGTCGAGCACAGCTTCCCGCACTGCTCCAGTATCGTGTGCCGAGACAATCTTCTTGCACCTCACCTGGAGGGAGACAATGGTCCGGCAGCCCGGCCATCGGGCCGTGATCTATAAACAACAACAAGCCTCACAATGGGTGCGGCGGCACTGAATCACCCGACGCCGGGACTCGACTGCCTGTTGTGCTGGGCTCCAGGGCTACGAGGCCGGACTGGATGTTGTGGTCTGGACGGGCCTCGCCTTCGGGGGGGTTAGCAAGGGAAAAGGGTGGACTCGACTGGCAGCGCGAGCACCGGCTAGGCCTACCTAGGTGCCAAATGCTGGCGTCACTTGCCGTCCACATGGAGCAAGGGCGGCGGCGCTCGTGCGGGCCCTCTCTGTTCTGGCTTCCAAGGCCACCCGTCCTCTGAGTCCTTTACCCCCCCTTCCCCGGCTGACATGACATCCTCCAGCGTACCCGAATAACGACTAGCGCGAGCGCGGCAGCGGGCCAGGCCTAGCCGAAGCCCACCTCGACGTTTTAGCAGTGCCCCGGCTGCTGGGACGGACGGGGCGCCGTGGACGCTCTAGCGAGTCTAGCACGTATGGGAAAGAGCAGGGCCTCTCTTCGTCCAGAAGTGTGAGGGGACCCCGCCCGCCAGCCCGCCCGCCCGCCCAACTACCACCTCCTGATGGAGGGTGTGGCCCAAGGAAACACCAGAAAGGCTCAAGACTTCATTCAACTGCCCGCTGCCAAAGCTCTATCCATGGGCGGAGAACGGGGAACGCCCCTCCTCTCCCGACCCCGGGCGGACGACAGGACGGGGGTGCCGGCTTGTGGGATCATGGATGGACGTGGCCTTGGTGGGCGGCGGGCCTTTGCCTGATGTACTGCAGTGATCCACCGACCGATTCATTGGCAGCTTCGAGCTGTAGGCTTTCTGGCTGCTGTGATTCGCTAGAGCTAGCTTCTCCCCATGTCCTGCCATTCGCCATCGGGTATGGTCGTCGACCACTTGGACCCGGAAGAAAGAAAAAAGGTCAAACTTGAAGACACGGCAGGCGGGAAATGGGACGCATCATGGATTACCTAGGTCCACTTGTACTGTACTGTGCTGTATCGCAGGCGGGTCGCACTTAGTCTCGAGCCGGGCGTTGAACAATAGGTAGCCGCCAGAACTGTTCAACGGCCTTCTCGGTCGCGCGAAGAGCCCCATCACACATCTGTCCATACTGTAGACCTACGGTATCCATGACCTTGAAAAGAGTTGGCGAGGCCGTACCATGTATGACATCGAGGCATTGTATCTTTTCTTTTCGCAATTCTTGAAGCTCAATGACTGCCGAGCGCACTGTAACTTACTGATTTCGCAGCAAGGATTGATTGAGGGAAGGCGTTTGTCTGGACCTTCCCCAGGGTCCAGGTCGCTGCTGCCACCGCCGCTGCTACTATTTCCCGCTTCACTACCTATACAGTACGAGATAGATTTTTTACACGTCATGCAATTTGAAATTCTCCCATCCCTCCTCCCCCATCTCGCGTCCATCCATCCATCCGACCGTCAGTGCTGTCCGTCTAGCACGCACAAACGCACAGGCACACACGCGCGTGCACCACAACTGTCACAGCCAGATGCGGGACACACCAGCAAGCCAAAAGGGAAGGGATGTGGGAGGGACAGAGGGAAAAAAGGTTGGATCCGACCGCCGACTGCGTCCGTCAGTCTTCGCCTGCATCTCCTGCGCCCTGCGTCCCTCCTACTCAGCCTCGACTGGAAGCTGTGGCGGATCCAGCATTGGCACCTCGTCGGCTCGTCACGCCTCGCGGCCCCAGTGCCCCAGAGACCCCCCAGCCCTTGGGGCGCCGTTCCCCTAGCTGGCCACTTAGCCGCGTCGCCATGTTTTATTTTCCGCGGCCTCGTAATTCTCTATTTGGGTCCCCGTCCTGGTCTACTCATCAGGTACCTCTTTTCCCTCTGCTCCAAGTCGTGTCCCGGATCCCGGAGACCTGGTCCCTGCTGTCCATCAGACACACATACACACGTACATGCAGCACAACCACCACCACAACCACCACCACAACTTCTTTGAGGAGGAGCAACTGTTGTCCCAACAGCAACATGATGGGCGTACAGGCTTGCACGTATCGCCGACCTTGAGCCATGGCTTGTGCCGACGGGACTGACCCTGGGTCGCGGCGACAAATGATCAAAAGAATTAGCCATATCGCTGACTACCTACCTAGCTAGATGACCACCTACTTGAGGTACTTCGTACATACTACAGATGAATCCGCCAAAGGCAATAGCGCTGCCAAGTACATGACAGGTCGAGAGGCGGCCTTTCATCTAACGCTCCTTGGGCTGAACCCCTGGTAGTGGTAGTCCGGCACTGCGGCTCCAGCCACAAGCCCTGGACTCGTCTTCTGTCTCTCTCAGTGTTTCTCTGTCTGTCCATGTCTCTCTCCCTTCCACGCCCCCCCTCCCCTCCCCGGTCCTCCCCTCCTCTTCTGCCACCTTTCCCACCCCCCTCAAGTCCCCAATTGATCACCTTGCATCCGGCTCATCCTTTGTGGATGAGGGTGTGGATATGCATATACGTCTCTTGGAAGGCGGTCCTTGCTCATCCGGGACCGCCCAAGTGCTGACCCCCCTAGCCCATGGGCGTGTCGTTTGCGAAACAAAGAGAGGATGGGGAGGCGTCTGCTTTTCCATAAACCCGACAATCTCAATGTACAAACCTGAGCGTACAGTACTGTACGCCATCCGTCCCCGTGCCGGGATGATTGGGACCGGGTCCGTTGCGCTGCGTACTCGCTACTATCAAAACACCCCCCGGCCTGGCCACGTCTAATGCAGGCCGCACTTCAAGTCAAGATCTCTGGACCCATTACCGGACGATTGGCTACCACCCCGGTGCTCATCCTCACCTACGCCCACCCGTCCTCGCCGTTTGCTTGCCTCGGACTCCTGGGATAGGCCTCAACTACATATGGACCCCTTCGCCCGCTTCTCTACAACTGCCCCTCATCATTCCTTTTCACGTTCATATAACATCAAGCTCTCTTCCCTTGCTCATCGAGTCTCACCATCTCATACTTGCTTCATCTCGACACGGTTTGCCCTCTAGAAGGATCTATTCCTTCTTTTCTTCAGGACCCTATCTCTCCTACCCCTAAACCACCATTGTCAGTCTTGCCCTGGCGAGACTGACCTCAACCGACAAACTGGCTCTCACAGCTTCTCCTGCGGCGCCCCCCAATTGGGGACGCTGGCCGCAGCAACCTCCTCACGAGTTCGCCATGATGGACGCTCCCACCTTCATGCCCTATGATTCTCGGCCACCTGCTCCCTCGCACATGCACCAGCACCAACACCAGCACCAGCGACCACTCCCGCCGCAATATGTCGTTGCTCCGGCTTACAACTCTGCGCATATGCCAAACCCGGCTGCTCACCACTATCCCAGTCAGCAACCGTTCGCATACGTGCCTTATCAGAGCCCGCCTCCCTCCACCCCCATTGGCTCTCCTTACAAGCATGATGCTCACGATCGTCCTCATCACCTTCAGCGGATGGTGCACCACGAAGCCGACCCCTCCAGGAGCATGCCGTTCCGAAGGGGGTCGCGGCAGATGAACGACTCTAGCAGACTCCAGTCCCCTTCTGCGAGGAGCGAATCACAAGCTTCGACAGTTCGCTCATCTGCTTCGAATCCAACTGCCAACTCCAAGACCATCACTTACAACGAGACAATCAACCCTGCTGATCGCATCAACTTCGAGACCGATGTCGACGAGCTCATGAAGGTTATTCAGAAAAAGGCGGATGACGAGGATGGCAAGACACAGGCGCCTACTCCTGCTCAGACACCAAACGCGGAGTCCATTTCTGGTCCTCAGAGTCCAGCTAGCGTCGCCCACTCATCAGCACCTTCACGGACGGAGCCTAAGCCCAAGAAGAAGTGGGTGTGTGACGGTCCCAACTGCAACAAGCGCTTTGTGCAGAAGACACACCTGGACATTCACCGCCGCACTCACACTGGTCAGAAGCCATACGTGAGTAGCTACAAATCCTACTAGAAGACTGCAGACTGACAAGTATTCAGGTTTGCACCAAGGAGAACTGTGGCTTGACCTTCTCTCAGCGCGGAAACCTCAAGGTATGTGAGAAGAATATTCTTAATACATGCTCCAGCTAATGTTTGTTGCATAGACCCACATGCGACGCCACACTGGCGAGAAGCCGTACTCTTGCAGCATCTGCGGAAAGCTATTTGCCCAGCGCGGCAATGTCCGTTCGCACGAGGAAACCCACAAGGGATTGAAGCCTTTCATCTGCAGATTGGACGACTGCAACAAAACCTTCTCTCAATTGGGTAACATGAAGGTGAGTCCCACTTCTCCAGCATCACTCACTCTATACTAACGTGGTACCGTATCTAGACGCACCAGAACAACTTTCACAAGGAGACCCTCCACCGATTAACGTCCATGTTCGTGCGGTTCGCACAGATGGGCGAGGTTCCCGATGAACACCAAGAGTTGTTCGAGTATTTCAAGGCTCATTACAAGAACAGCAATAAGGGCATCAAGGGCCGTGGCAAGGCACGCACCGTTGCCCCGAAATCAAAGGGAGAGACGCAGGCACCTTCGTCTATGGCTTTCCCCCATCTTCCCATGCCTACGCAACAGCCTTCATACGTCCCAGGGCCTTCCAGCAACATGGCCAACATCCAGCGTCATCATCCATCCAACTGCGGCATGTTCGACCAGCAACCCCACGCCGCAGGTCCCTCCGGCATCCTTTACGAGGATGAACACGCTCGCCAAATGGCTTTCTCGGCAGATCGTCTGTACTAAAATGGTGTTATGGGTCTCTTTTTCACGATGATACGGCAACGCATCATGAACCTTTTCTCATTGCTGTTCAAGCGGCACACGGGTTCAGGGGCGGTGGCATCCATTATTTTTGCATGCATGATCAGGGAGCGCACTGCGCATGGTCCTTTGGGGCCCAACATGACATAGGAGGCGTTGAATTTTTTGCGAACAAAAATAACCAGCGGGGTGGGCAGCGTTTGCGTTATTTCACTACAAAGGTTTTCGCGTCGTCGGTACAGCCACGACGCTTGTATATGGTACGGGGTTAACTCGCGGCAGCGAGTGGTCAAAAAAGTTGAGAGGTTTATGGAACCCAGCGACGTGCTTGGAAAGTGAGGCGGCATGGCTTTACGCGCTGGGTCGATTGCGATGTCGATTGCCAAATGATGAGGCCGTTGTATCCTTAGTGCTGTTTGATTTATCTCGGCTGGCATCACGCTGTATCGCTTATTGCACATATGTATTATTCTTATCTACGCTGTACGTTTCAGTGCAGACATGGAACATGGAGATATATACTCAAGAATTTCAAAGTACCACAACACCGTGCCGCAAATAATATGGATGGGGGCGTGGGTAGTTCCCAGAAAGAATAGTTGGTGCAAACGCGGGCTGTCCCTGACTTGATTCAAGCAGGCTTGGTTCCCACCTACACGGAGCGAACTTGACAAAAGTGCACCATGTGCGTTGGCAGCACATTTCTCTTGCTGTGTTGTATGATTCGGCATTACCTTCCACGTGTAAGCAGCAAGAAACCAAGAGCCCGTCCCGGGATCATCCTTGTGGACCGACAGACTCTTGTCCCTCTAGTCGACTGACGGCCGTTGCATACATGACGCCCGAGCGACTCTGGCGGCGGCTACACATGTGAGCTGTCAGAAGAAAACTACTAGACTGTCCCGCCCCCCCTATCCCCCAAGCCCTTCCCATCTCGCTCTCTCTCTTCACTCTCTTCTGCGGGCTTCTCATCTCTTCCAAGCCCGGCGCCTAGACGAGAGACAAGAAGTACGGTTGCAGAGGAAGCAGCTTCAGGGGAGGGGGTTTTAGAAAGCGTTGGGATAACCGGGGGGGGGGGGGGGGCGCTGCGAGAACGACTTGTTGGCTACGTGCTACGGACAGCAATGTCTGGGTTCTCTCATAGCGGCATTTTATTTTGGTTTACGAGTCGTGGGAAAGAAAGAAAGGGATGGGAATGGTTGAGAAACTGGTAGTTTGTCCGCTAGCATGGGTCTGATAAAATGGGCTAGATATGACGAACGAACGAACAGACTCGGCCGACGAGGCAGCGAATTGGAAAAGACCCAACGGCAGAAGGAGACAGAGAAAGGCAAGGGAAGCAAGGATCATCGTCTTGCTTTCCTCCTCCCCCCCACCCTCCTTTTCTGCGGTGACGTCCTCCACCAACCGAGTGCACTGACCTGCGGGTGAGCTGCCCTCTCGGCAGTGGCGGAAGAGCGAGAGAGCCACGAATATAGAGAGATGGCTTCTTTCAAACACCCGCTTCCCGTTTTGCTCTTTATGGAAAGATGAGTTGATGTCGAATGCGGGGATGTGGCAGGCAGAGAGAGGAAGAGAGAGGGAGACAAGCAGCCCAGGAAAAAAAGGGGGGGTCGCACGCGGTGACGATGATGCGTAAAGCTGCTCCACCTGCGGTGACAGAGAAAAATCAAAGACACAGCTCACTCGTCCCGGGGCCGAGAAAGGCGGAGGCGGGAGAGGCGAGCAAGTAGACTTGGAAAATAAACGCCCGTTCCTCCGGGGGGGCGATAACCGGGCGGGGGACCAACACGGCAACGTCTTCTGGGTTGGGAGGGGGTCAGGGCAAAAAGGCCTTGACCGCGAAAACTTGCAACTGTCAATTTTCGGCCCTGTCCCCGGAGATATCTGCACGATCCACAATTCGAGGGAGGCGGTTGGCTCGAGTCGAGAAAACAACCGCGAAAACCTTCCTCGGAGGAAAGCTTCGACCACCGGTGAAGCAATTGGAGTTGGCTGCTTTGATGGGAGCATGCAGAGCCGGTGAGAAGCTTCGGCCGGTCGAAGAGAGAAAGAGAGAGAGAGATACAAGGTGGGGAGAAGGGTTCCCGCAGTTTGCTTGGCAATCTTTTGCTGCGAGCGTTTTTATTTTCTCTTGCCCGCAAGTATGCTGCAACCGCGAGACTTGTAGCGCGAGTGACACGATCTCGCTCCTCGGATGAGTGTGTGTCCCGAGCAGTGGTGAGTGACAAGAGCAAAGGAGGAGGACTTTGGCATTAACCCGCTTCGGGGCCGAAGTCTCTGTGTCACCGTTGCTTCTTTGTTCGGCCGTTTTGAAAAAAACCCCTTCGGATCTCTGCAGATCCCGCAGCGGCGGCCTTATGTCTTGTCTTTGGCGGTGGAATAAATCGGTCGCGGTTGGACAGACGTCTCCGAGGCTCTCGGGATGCCGTGGCCGGCGAGGATGTTCCTGCTAGCCGGCGCCCATTGGTCAGATGCGGACCGCCATTGACTTTGGACTCTCGAACAATGCCCGCCTCCCCGCCTTTTCCTCACCGGAACCCCCTCCCCTCATCGTCTCTGCGCTGTCCTATCTGGGTGTGAGGGGGGGAGGGTTGATAGAAGAAAAAGTCGGGGAGCGAACGCCCGGCCACCCCGCAAGTCTCACCGCTGCATATGGAATGCGTCATGTCCCAAGAAAGGCACGTTAAAGACTAACGTGGTTTATCGTAAGTAAATGTCATGGAGGTGAAATGAGATGCAGGCTGCTAGAGGCCAATGCTCTTCTGCGTGCATCTGGGCCCCATTTGCCGCCATGGCCCTGCTTGCCACCATCTTTCTTGTCGCTGCTGGAGCTGCACCCTTGCGGATGGGCGGCGAAAAAGTCGGGTCGTCCAGCCTATCCGTAAGAGGAAGAAACAGAGCTGCCGACACCCCTCCCCAAAATAAAAGAATATCATCTTGTCTCAGACCCGTGAAAAATCGACTATTGGTTGGCAAACGTGTCGGCCGGCCCCATAGGGGATGAGTAGGGGATCTCCCGGGTGGTGTGACACCTGTGAGCGAGTCCAGATTTTCGGAAGAATAGTCAAGAACAAGTTGGGATCCACGGGTGAAACAAAAATAACTGAAACGAAATGTGACAAGAGTGGAGGAAAAGAACGAGTTAGGACGGAGGGGGGGTTTTGCCCTGCTCAGCTGAATGCCCTCCCTCGAGTCCCTCAGATCTAAGACAAGGGCCGCGGGTTTGCCGTGACGGGGCCCTAGTGGGCTCAACTGCAAGACATAGGTCGTCATCTCAAGTCGATTGGCCAGCTGGAGGAGCCATGGAGCGGGGGGGGTCCTGAAGGCTAACCCCCGTGCAAGGTTGAGACAAAGAGGATGTTGTCCCCGGATTTGAGCTCGTAGGACTCTTCGCCCTCGAGCTCCCAATCGGCATCGTTGATGAGGACGAGGATGCCAGGCCGCCTATCATGGTACGAAATGTCAACGTAATTCATCATAACAGGGGGTGGGACGATAATCATAGTCAAGGGCTCTGCTTGCCGGCATCACTCGACTGGCCAGCAGGCTATGCACAAGGGGTGGCAGGGGAGGACAGATGAGTCCGGAGAGCAAACAAGCCCCCAAGTCATCAACTGGCGCCATGCAGCTCACCAATCTGAATCCAGAATGGCACTTACAGGTGATTATCGAGGACAAAGAGCTCTTGTCGCGTGTCCTTCATTACGTGCTGGCAGAGGTGATCTATCAGATAGCCGATGTTTGTCGCGTGGCCGTCCTTGTTTCGAGCAGGCAGGGAGATGGAGTGGTGACGCTGGTCTGAGAAGAGCATCTCGAGGCCTCCCCTATAATTCCACACCCCCTCTTTAGTTAGTGCACCGTTACTGGCAACGGAAGAATTTTGCGATGATTGTCTCTCGAGCTTCCAGTTCTAGACTTGTATCTTCTAGAGTTGTATCGGCGCGAACCGACCCGGCTTGCACCAGTCGCCGGCGAAGGAATGATCGCCATTGAGATTCATTGTGGGTTGCGAGTGAAGACGCCGAGATCTAAGAATAGCAAGTAGGGCGTGGTGAGCGACTTACGAAAATTCGACTGCCACAGTGAGCTGTTCCGAGTCTTGACCTTGGCCACCTTGGGAGACTGTCATTGTGAGGACTGGTGTCGAAGCAAAAGGGCGACGGTGATGTGAGAGTTGTGAAGTGAAATCTAGCGATTGCCGTAGAAACCAGTGAGACAGAGTTGTCGTTCTGGGCGTTGAGAATCGTTCTTGTGTCGAGCGAATTGAACACCTGTGATGCGAGACGTCGTTGATTCTGAATGTCTTGTTTCTGCCTGCTTTGCTAACATCAGTGTGTGAGACTGCCACAGCAGAGTGCTAAGAGCAAAAGCAGTCATGGAGTGGATCGAGGTCGGGAAGAGCCATTTCTCCAAAATTGCATAACGTAAGCGGCTCCAAACCTCGGCCAGTGACTGGCGTGACCAATCAGAGCACGGTGCTGCTTCATTTTTCAGATTCACTGACTCCCGATGCATGCAGCCCTATCTGTATGACGACGAGCCTGATGACATGAGTACACCTGGGGTATCGTTCGAGTATCTGGCGGCCGGCGCGAACAGACAGACGGCCGTTGCGGATTGGAGCCGGACTGGCCTGCTCGCCTTTGGGGCCGATGTCAATATTGCCCTTTGGCAGCCGAATGTAAGTGAAGCCCTTGATCATCGTTCTCATAGGGGAAGAAAAGTATCTGATTCAATCTAGCTTCATCCGCCAAGGGGTATAGAGAAACTCTTGAGCGGTCACAAAGAAACAGTCAAGGCGGTCAAGTTTCTGCCTGAAGTCGAGGGTGACCCGTTCAGCTATCTCATCACTGGCTCAGACGATAAATCTCTCATCATCTGGAAATCGACGGCCGAGGGGCGAGACTTTGGCATTGTTCAGACCGTCACCGATCATACCGGGGCAATCAGTTGTATCGCAGCTCACAGACTCTCAGGCCCTCAGCAGAGATGGATCATCGCTACAGGAGCGGCTGATGCTACCATCAGGGTATGGAGCTTCGATAAGGACCAGCTGCAGCTACAACAAACTATCAAAACAACACCAAAGTACTTTCCACTGGCTCTTGCGCTTACAAACATCGATGATGAGGAGAACATTCTCGTGCTTGCGAGTGCTGGCACTAAGGACACAATTCAGGTACTGACGGCTGAGGTTTCGAAAACTGAGCTGCATTTCAACCTGCAAGCGACTTTGACCGGCCACGAGGGATGGATAAGATCTCTCAGCTTCACGAAGGAAAGTAATAACTCTAGAAGCGATCTCCTCCTCGCTTCAGCCAGCCAAGACAAGTACGTGCGGATATGGAGGCTCCGTCAAGGCCGAGAATTGCCCGCTTTGGCGGCCTCTGGGGCTGATCCCTCGAGCGGCGCCTTTCTACCGGGGAAATCACCATCAAACAAGGCATACTGGCTCAAGACTGCCGGCAAAGACTTTTCAGTCACATTCGAAGCCCTCCTCCTGGGCCATGAAGATTGGATTTACAGCGCGCGATGGCATCATCACCGAGACGGGAAACTTCAGCTGCTCACAACGTCGGCCGACAACTCCCTAGCAATTTGGGAAGCCGATTCATCCTCGGGCATCTGGATAAGCTTGGCGCGGTTAGGTGAAATCAGTAGGGAGAAGGGGGCTACGACGGCAACTGGCAGTACCGGTGGTTTCTGGACAGGTCTTTGGTCTCCAGACGGAAAGTCTGTTGCCTGCCTCGGCCGAACTGGAAGCTGGAGGAGATGGCAGTATGAAGAGTCAGACGACTCCTGGAGACCATGTGTTGCGATATCTGGCCACACCCGGGCTGTGACTGGCATCTCATGGACGAAAAGTGGCGGCTACCTGCTTTCGACCAGCTCAGACCAGACGACTCGCCTCCACACGCAATGGAAGGACACTAGAGCAAATACATGGCATGAGATGTCTCGGCCACAGATTCACGGCTACGACCTCAACTGCATCGATTCGCTTGGCGAGTCGCAATTTGTGTCTGGGGCTGACGAGAAGCTCATGCGAGTATTCCATGAGCCCAAGGCAGTTGCGACGATGCTCAAGCGACTAGCTGCTCTAGGCGATGCTGATATCGAGCAAATGCCTGACGCGGCCAACATGCCTGTGCTCGGGTTGTCGAATAAAGCTATTGACGCCGTCGACGAAGACCACGAAATTCAGCCCGTGGACGACCGCGATCGAGAGGCCATGGACCCGGCCACGGTTGTGAAGAAATCATATCTCGACATCAATCACCCGCCATTTGAGGAGACGCTGTCGAGACATACGTTGTGGCCTGAGACGGAGAAGCTGTATGGGCATGGATACGAGATATCCTGCCTGGCCGCGAGCCATGACGGGAAACTGGTGGCAAGCGCGTGCAAGGCCAGCTCCACGAACCATGCCGTCATCAGGCTCTTCGAGACGCAGCGGTGGACAGAACTACGGCCACCCTTGACGGCTCACTCCCTGACGGCCACTCGCCTGCGCTTCTCGCCGGACGACGAGTATCTTCTCAGTGTCGGCCGCGACAGACAATGGGCAGTTTTTGCACGTCGTGCTGACGAGGCAGCCCCGTACGAGCTGCTGCAGTCCAATCCAAAGGGGCATAGCAGAATGATCTTGGATGCCTCCTGGGCCCCGTCAGATGCGCCGTTGTTTGCGACAGCAGGACGAGACAAGCAAGTGCGCATCTGGGCATCCAGCCAGGACGAGCAGGGGAAAGTACAGTTCACTCAGGCGGCTGCCCTCACGGGCGCAACTCCCATCACGTCCGTCGACTTCATGCCTCACCGCTTAGGGGATCATCTCGTCCTAGCAGTCGGAACGGAGGCCGGCCGTCTCAGCGTATGCCTGGTAAATAAGGACGGTTCTGCGATTACCGAGTTGCAACCACCATCCGAGTAAGTGTGATTGGCCCATGAAGCTACTGCCCCTTTGTTTTACCAGGTATGATGAACTGGCTTTGAACGAGACTGACGCGAAGCAGATTCAGTTTCCCGAGTGCCGTATTGCAACTGGCGTGGAGGCCGGGCTCTCGGAACGAGGAGAACTCGTCGTATACCCTAGCAGCGGCCGGAGACGATAGCTCTCTCCGACTGTTTGCGATTGACGAGACGTATCTGCGATCAGATGAAAGATGAGATAGCCAGCTTATGACAATAAAAGCTTTCAGACTACCGATGGGTAACGCGATGATTCACCGCGGCGATGGTATCTGCCGGGCAAAATCTTATACCTTCGCCCTTTTCCTCATCGGGGTTCTTTGGGTGACGTGTGCGTCGTTGTCCAGGGAAACGACCTTGTCTGCTGGACTGCCCGTGGTGATGCACAATGTTGACGAGCCATGTCATCACCTGAGTTCGGCAATGTCACTGTAGGCTTCTAAGGAGACCCGAACGGCGGCGATTTCGCAACACCGGAAGAGACGCCTGAGCGGTGGCCGCAGTGCCGGGCCCAAGACGGGGCAGCAGCGGCTAAGCCCGAGCCAACGGCACTCTGAAACCCCGTCCGCCGCCCGGGTCTGGTGCTCGAACGGACTTTGGCCGATAAACTCCGGACGGCGCATCACGGCCAAAGTCAAAGCTAACAGCCAGCCAGGTGCGATACGGATGGTATATCCGACTTACCGAGTGAAACTGGATGCTCCGTATCTGAGGGAGGGAGTATAAGGCCAGACCTTGTCCTTTTCCTAGAGCTTTGTGACAGTATTCAGAGTCATCTCATCTACGAATTTACGACTGACACCCGAGCACATCATGAGCTTCTTTTACAGCCAATTAATCAAGTCCTTGCCGTATCCCACGGAATCTTGGGCCGGCAAAACCGTCATCATCACGGGTAGCAACGTCGGGCTCGGGAAGGAAGCAGCACGACACTTTATCCGCCTCGGTGTCAGCAGATTGATCCTGGCGGTCCGGAGCGTGGAAAAAGGCGAGGCCGCCAAAGCGGAACTCGAGGCCGGCGCACCACCAAGAGGCATTGAGTCCGAGGCCGATGAGCGGAGTGTCATCGAGGTGTGGAAGCTCGACATGGCGAGCTACGCCAGCGTGCAGGCGTTCGCCGCACGCGTCGTCGACGACCTAGACCGGGTCGACGCGCTGCTCGCCAACGCCGGGGTGGCGCCCGCGGCGTACTCGACGGCCGAGCAGGACGAGCTGACCATCACCGTCAACGTGGTGTCGACTTTTCTGCTCGCGGCCCTCGTCATGCCCAAGCTGCGCGAGTCGGCGGCGCGCCACGGGACGCGCCCGACGCTGACGTTTGTCTCGTCGGCGACGCACGCCTTCACGCCGTTTGCCGAGCGCAACGCGGCGCAGGGGCACATCTTCAAGACGATCAGCGACAGGCGGCTCGCCGAGGCGCGGTGGGAGCAGCAGTACCCCCTATCCAAGCTGCTCGGGCTCCTCGCCGCGCGCGCGCTGGCCGAGCGCCGGCCCGCGGCCACGTGCCCCGTCACCGTCAACTC
>APKU01000276.1:0-23295 GCA_000472125.2 Hirsutella thompsonii MTCC6686 | reverse complement strand
GCCTATATAACCTTTATAGCGGATTACGGGGTATAGCTATAGTACCGCGGTAAAGGATAATAGGGCTTAATAAAGCCCTATTAGAAGCTCTAGAATTAAGCCCTATACCGGATTATAGGGGCCTTTAGAGGGTCCCCTATAAGGGCCCTAAAGCTAGAAGTAGTAATCCTACCGCTAGAAGTACGATTCGAAAGGGCCTATTATAGCTATAGCCTATATATACTATATTTCCTACCGAACTACCCTATAAAGAAGGCCTACGACCTACCTACTAAGGATAAATTAGCGGGTTCCGGGTCTAATTTAAGTAGCCTAGCCTATATTAGACCTATAACCTAGCTTTTTTGCCTCCTTAATAGGCTACTAAAGGTAATAAGACTTAACTTTAGGCTAGAAAGGAAGAAAGCTAGCTAATAGGCCCCTTAGCTACGACCCCCTAAGGCCGCTATTAATATTATATAGGCCCTAAAGCCGGAAGCTAAGAAATAATACCTTAGGCTACTAGCTAGCCTAGAATTCGAGGACCCCCTAATCTTCTATACGGACGGCTTATAGGGGATACTACCCCCTAATAACGCCCTAGGGTACTATAAGATAGGCTTAGAAAATAGGCCTAAGCTAGTAGCTAGCGAGAACTTAGGCCCTTCTATTAAAGTCGCCGATATCGAGTTAGCTATTATCTATAGGGTCCTCTAGGACCTTTATAAAAGGCCTAAGCCTATAAGGCCTATTAAGTAGAGACTTACCTTTATCTTTATAAATAGCTAAATAGCTATCTATAAGCTATATAGCTATTTAGACCTAGCTATTCGAATTAAGGGCCTATTAATATAATTAGGCCCTTATTACCTTCTAAAAATATAATAATACCCGAGCTATTTAGGTATCTAAGGTAATAAATTAGCTAATTTATAGGCTAAGAAAGGCCTAAAAGAGGCCCTTAGGGAACCCCTTATAACCTCTATAAGCTACTTATATTAAAATATCTAAAGGGTAGTTAAGGCTTCTTAAGTCGACCTGAAAATTTAGGCCGATAAGAAGGGCTTTATAGGTAAGTATTATAAAAAGGGGGACTAGTTATTAACTAACGGCTTCTAAATAATTATTAACGGAAAAGTAGGGCGATTAAGGTTAACCTTTATATTTATATAATATAAAGCCGCCCGCGATACGATAATACGTTTAATTCGAGCTTTCTTAATATTATTCGAAGCGCTATAGTAAGTTAGTTTATCTACCCTATATCTACCTTATATTAGCTTATCTATTTCCTACTATAGGTAGGTATCTTCTTCTTCTTCGGCCTTTAATTTATCCTATATCGTAACCCCTTATAACGGCTATATTAATTATATATAAATTATACCTTAGGTCTTAAGGCCTAGCCCGCTAGTAAGCTCGTTAGCCTTATTAATCTCGTTAGCCTTATTAATCTTATCGTTAGGCCTAAGGATAATATTAACGCCGCTAAAGTTATTATAATCGTTAGAGTTATAGGTATATTACTAACTTCGAGGCGGCGCTATACCCGGCTTAAAGGCATTCCTTAATACGGCCCGAACTTCGGCCCTAACTTACTAAAATACCTAGCCTAATAGATTTAGCCGATTTTTTATAAAGAAAGGTTATATTATTAACGTTATAACCTTATAACCGGCTTTTAAATACTTACTTATAATAATAGCCGCTTAATAACTCTAGAAGGCCTAAAGCCGCTAGAAAATAGAGATTAAATTACCTATTAAGGACTAAAGGAAGCTCTTTATTATAATATATATACCCTTAATAATAAAGGTTATTATATACCTAAAATACCTATACCGATTAATAAAATAGGCTATAAACTTATCCTTTTAGGGGTTAAGCTAGGTATTTATAGTATATACTATAGCGGCCGGTAGGAAACGCCTAAGGGCCTTAAACGCCTACAGTAGCCTATAGAAGGTACCTTTATTAATAGCCTTAACGATAGCCTCTTAAGCTTAAAGGAAGTTAGTAAATTCGGGTACCTAGATAACCCTATCCTTCTCGTTATATATAGCCTTAGGAAAGTAGCGCTTTATCTTAGCTAATACGTTCTTATTAATATACTAGCGGTATAATAAGTAAAATATAATAATAAGCGCTATAGCGTTTATAGCGTTTATAAAGGTAAGCTCTTAGTCCCTTATAATAACCTAAGGTAATAGAATACCTTCTTCTATAATAAGCTTAAGGAAGTAGCTAAGGGCCTAGCGGTATTATAGCTTAGCTTCCCCTATTAGGAAGGCGCTAGCGATAAAGAAGGTCTTCTTCTTTAAGGTATACCTATAGAAGTTAAAAAGCGGTATCTTAAACCTATTAGTCTTTATATATATATATATAGTTAAGTAATAAGGTATAATAGTACTAACGCTAAAGCTATATACCGGTATAAGAGGCGATAAAGAGGGTAGTTAGCCGGCCCTTTAGATTATATAAATAGCGCTAGAAGAAGCTAAAGGATAAGTCCTTAAGAAGGTTATAAAGGAATTAAATTAATATATAGCCGGCGAGCTTATCGCGGCGGTATTAAGCGAGGAAGTTAGTTATATATACGCTCTATATACCGATAAGGCCCGGTACCTTATTAGCTAGGCTATAGAGCTATATAGTAATTAGGACGGGCTAAAGGCTATTATTATATAGATACCTAATATAACTACCTTAACTCTTAATAACGCCGGCCTAAAAGGTATTATATATAATAATAGGGGTAAAGGGGTAGTTATAAGGTTAGTATAAAGGTATAGGCACTATAAACTATTAATCCTAACCTCCTTACTTTTTAAGGCTAAGCTTAAAGCTATAGTCTATCTTTTATATCGATATATTCGGCTAGCTCTTACTATTATATATATTAGGGTAGTATTAATCCTTATATTTCCCTACTTTAGAGTACTTTAGTAATATATAGCTAGCCGGCTTACCTAAGGAGTAAGGTAGCTATATATTCTAACGCTATAGGCTAAAGCTAACTTCCTATCCTATAGCCTTATAAGGGGTAATAGCCGCTTCTTCGGAGCTATAAATAGTAGAGAATAGAATATATATAAACTCTATTACGGCGGAGAATTAATAAAGATAACTAATATAAGTAGAAAGGTCGAGATAAGGGGATTATAGTAGTATAAGCGGCGTTATAATTAAGTAAGGCGTTATTAAGATATTATAAAAAGCTTAAAGTTAATTTACGTAGAGGTTTAGGGTTAACCTTAGTCGCCCTACTTTTCCGTTAGTAATTATTCGGAAGCCGTTAGTTAATAACTAGTCCCTAAAAAGGTTATAAAGATAACCCCGGCTTATACCTTTAGGCCTAACCCCCTATTAGCTAGTACTAAAAGGCCTATCCTTTTAGCCTTTATATAGCTAATTATAGGGGCTAGCTATTAAAAAAGGTACCTATAGATAATCGGTAAGACCGCTAATAACTATTACTACTATAGCTAAGGTATATATAATATAAAATACCTACTATTATAGTATAACTATTATAGTATATCTAAGAAGATAATAAAAATATCCCTATTAGGGAAGCCGGCTACCCTAAAGACCCCTTTTAGTATTAATAATAATAAGAAGGCCTTATTAGCCTTCTTAGCCGCTACTAAAATAGGGACTAAAGGGTAGTATAAAAAAGAGTAACCCTTCTAGCCTTAATAGCCTAAGGGCCCCTATAGGGGCCTAAAGGCCCTATAGGCTACTAGGCGGGAACCCCCTAGTAGCGGCGCCTATAAGTAACTACGATTAGATAAGCTTTTATTTCTCTTTTTTTTTCCTTTCTAGCTAATTCTAGCTAATTTAGCTAAGCGCTAGGGCTAGTAGGCCTATAGGCCTCCCTAGTTAGGGCCTTAGTAAGGCTTAGGCCTAAAACTATAGGCTTATTAGGCCTATTAGCCGCCTAGCTAGCTAGCTAGCTAGCTAGCCTATAACTAGGCCGCGTTATTAGCTTAATTACCTCGCTATAGCCCCTTAGGCTCTATACGAGTAATAAATAAAAAAAATAGCTTTTATCTTATATTAAGTTAATCTTTAGGTTTATTTCTTTAATTATATCCTTTATAGCTATTTTAATTATAGCTTATATTTTATAGAGTAATAATTCGATAAATCCTTTAGCTTAAGTTTAAGCTATTATATAATTAGGAAAAACCGCTTATATATATTAAAGGATATCTTTAAAGATAATACGCTTAAGTTTAATATATATTTAGAGTAGAGCTATTTATATAACTACTTTTTACTATTTATTTAATAGATCTATATTAGCGCTGCGCTTAGCTAGTCCGGCCGGCGTTAGGCCCGCTTACCTAAATTAGCTATATACCTATAGGTTATAGCGGGTTCTTTAAGAGTTATTTTAAGAGTCGATTCCTTCTTTCTCTACCTATATTACTACCCTTTAATTAAAGCTATCGCGATAATATCGATACCGCTACCGCTACCGCTACTACTACTTATTCCTTTAGTACCTCTATCTCTTTATTTTATTATATATAAAGAATTATATAACTTTTTTTAAGGCTTCTATTATAATAATAGCGCTATATTTATTAAGCGATTAAATAACCGCTATAAGGTTAATAGCGGTATAGAAAGTATCCTTATAAATATTATATTTATCTATAATTATAGCCCTACTTATAAGTTATAAAGCGCTAGCCTTTATCGTATAGCTATAAGGAAAGGTAACTACCTTATTACTATTATAGCATTAATATTAAAGGCTAAGTATTAATAGTAAATATATAATATTATTATAGGTATTTATAATTACCTCCTTTTTTTTAATCTATCGGTATATAATATTTATAGATATCGTATTTTAAGGTAATAAGCTATAGAATATAATCTCTTAAAGTAAATAGTACTACCGGCCTATAAAATTAATATTATTATTAGGAACTATAATTATAATAATAAAGGTATATTCTTTCGGTATTATAATATATATAATAATCGCTAGAAGTTATAATATAAGCTTCTTAATAAGAAGATAGCTACTTAAGCCTTTATCGATTACTTTTAGGGTAGCGGCCTTTATTATATTATTAAATATACTATTAATAATAAAAATAAAGTTAAAGGTTTACTTTAGATTTATCTATAGTATAAAGAGATATAAAAGAGATTCCTTAATATATTAGGCCGTAATAATATATATAAGATTAATCGCTTTAAGTAATATCTCTTTTAAGCTATTAATATTATAAATTAAAAGAATATTATTAATTTTACCTTTAGCCTTATTAATATAAAAAAGGAGGAAGGTTTTCTTTAGCTTTATTAATAGCTAAAAGACCTATAGTAGTTAATTTATATAATAGAGCTAGCTATAATTATTATAAATAAAAAGAAAGTATTAAAAAACGCCCTATTAATTATTTTCCCTTTATTATAATAATAGCTTTATATTTATTATATTAATATAAATATTAAGGTATAGATTAAGTCTTAATAGTTTAGAGATAACCCTAATAATATATTAGTAGATAATAAATCGAATAATACCTAAAATAATACCGCGATTAAGATCGCTATAGCGATAATATAATAGGAAGCTAATAAAGGTATTATTACCTTAGATAACTAAACGATATTATCTTAAGAAGATAATACCTATAATAGTATATTCGCTATATAATAGGCTATTATTTATACCGCTATAGAAAATAGCTTCTATCGGGCCTAATAGCTACTTAATATTAAATTTCTTTAATAGTAATATATTATTATATATATCTCGAATAAATATATATTATAGCGATAATAATAAATAAAATACTTTATCGATAGGTATTATAACTTTAGCTAAAGGGTTAATAGCCTAATCGAAATAATATATAAGGATATTAAGTTATATTTTATAATTAATATAAATAATTTATTTTATTTTTATTACGCGATACTTTAAATAATAGCTAATAAGAAGTAATAATATATATAGATAGCTATATAATAATAGCTTCTTTAGTAGTATTAATACCTTAGGTAGAAATAGCTTAATATAATTATTATAGCTATAATATATTTCGCTATCGATCTAATAGCTTAGTAATATCGAATAATAGCTATTATAATAACTTTAAGTAAGCCGCTTCGACCTTACTATAATTAATTTACTAATTAATATAGCCTATCTTATTTTTATAAGATATTTACCTAGCTTTAATTAGGTAAGGAGCTTATAAAAGAAGATATTTATCCTTAATAATAGCTTAATAAGCTATTAATAAGAATCTTATATTTTTATATATTAATTTTATTAATTTCTATAATTAAAATATTAAGGAATTATTACTTTAAATCTATAACCCTAATATTATTTAATCCTTTTATAAGCGGCTTTAATTACCTATAAATATAAGGCTAATAGTACCTAATAGCCTTAAAGCGACTTTATTATAAATACTAGCTTTATTATAAATATTAGCTTTATTATAAGTACCGGCTTTATTATAGGTACCGGCTTTATTATAAATACTAGCTTTATTATAGGTATTAGCTACTTTATAGGCGGTATTACGAGCCTTATTTCCGCGCTTAAGTTAATAAAATACCTATTAACTTACCCTAAATATATAATAAATACTTTTATAGAGCGAGGTTAATAAGCTATAGTTAATACCCCCTCTATTATTCCGACTATTATCTATATAGCGATCGAGATTATAGAAAAATATAGCTAAAATAAGGGGTATTCTATCGTTAGGTAGATATAAAAGGGGAAATAAAAAAAGTAGTAGGCCTTAAGGTATAATAGCTTTATAAGTAGTAAAGCTAGTAATAAATATAATCGTTATCCTAAATATATAGCCTTTTAATACGCTACTATCTATATAGCCGGAAGAATAGCCGGGCCGTAAAGTTATAAATTTATAGCTTTAAGGCGGAAATACGTTTTTTAAGCGAATTAGCCCTTAGCCGGCTTATAGCCTTCTATATAGCCGGATAAATAGCTAGGCTATAAAGTTATAACTTCGCGGCTTTAAGGTAGAAATATATTTTTTAAGCGAATTAGCCCTTAGCCGGCTTATAGCCTTTAGCCGGCTTATAGCTTTATAGTTATAATATTATAGAATTAAGAGATAATATATTATTTAGTCGAATTAATACTTTATTTATTTATAACGCTATTATACCTTAATTATTAGATAAGGAGTTAACTTTTAGAATAACTCTTAAGGAACCCGCTATAACCTATAGGTATATAGCTAATTTAAATAGGCGGGCCTAACGCTAGCCGGGCTAGCTAAGCGCGGCGCTAATATAGATCTATTATATAAATAGAAAAAAGGTATTATATAAATAGCTCTACTCTATATTTATTAATTAGCTAATTTATTTAGTAAAAATAATAAGCCTAGCTTAATTATAATATAATTCTCTTTATTATAGACCTTAAATAATTATATATTAAGGAAAAAGGGGGCTATTTACTTTTAATATTAGCTTAAATTAAGGCCTTACTTAAAAAGATATCTAACCTTTATCCCTTATACCTTTCTATACCTCTAGATACTATCCTACCCTAAGGTATTCTAGCGTCTTAATATCGAAAATAAAATCGGATTTAATTTTACTCGTAATACGCGCCCGCTATAAATATTAGTCTTATTTATAAAGGTTTTTAAGTTCTTTTAAATTAGAGTTTTACTAATTATATAACCTTAAATCTCTAATCGTATAACCTCCCTACTTTTATATATACTATAATGCGCTAGGCCCCGCTACCTAAATTAGCCTTATATCCCTAGGTTCCTATAGACTCGAGAAAAGTTATTAGGTTAAGTAATTTATATATAAATAAGGGTATCGCGAGATTAATTTAATAGCTATATAATTATAGCCTAATTCGCTTAAAAAATATATCTTTATATTAATCTTATAAAGTTATAACTTTACGGCCTATTAATTAATCCGCCGGCTAGGCTATAAGCTGGCTATAAAGGCCGGCTATAGCCTAATTTGCTTAAAAAATATATCTTTATATTAATCTTATAAAGTTATAACTTTACGGCCCGTTAATTAATCCGCCGGCTAAGTAGGGTTATTAAAAGAAGCCTATAACGCCTATATAGCTAAGATAACTTCCTTAACCTAGCTTAAGGTAACTATAGCGCGGGTTCTACCGCTATATCTACGCTTAGATCCTAAACCCCTTATTCTACCTATATTATTCGATATTCGTAATTATATTATAGATAGCAGGCCGGAAGGTTAACTACTCGCGACTTATCGATCTTATCTTAGGTATATATATAGTATATACTAGCGTTAAGGCGTCGGTTATTCTATTAACTCGACCGTAATAGGGTATACTATACGCCTTATAATCGGAATCTTAATATTAAAGGGTCGATAGCTTTAAATATAAAGGTAAAGGTAAAGGTATTACTATTATAGGAAAAAATCTACGCCTACTATAGGAAAATATAGGGGTTTAATAACTTTAAGGAACTTTAAGGAAATCCCTTAGTACCTAAGGCTATATACTAAAATTTAATAGCGGGGCCTAGCGCTATAGGGTATAGCGAAAAGCGGGTTAAAAATAGGGTAGAAATAGGAAAGTTATATAATTAGAGATTTAAGGTTATACGATTAGTAAAACTCTTAAATTATTATATTATATATTTATTTATATAAAAGATAAGTAATAAAATAAAGAGGGCTTTTATTCTTAAGGCTTAAGATTAAAGCTTATAAAGGGGGAATTCCCTCTATAATAACCCCGCTTAATTAATATTTTATAATCGGATTACTAGCAGCTAATAGGGTTAGTTATCTAATACCCTATCGCTTAAGGGTAGGATAATACTACTATAGGGTATAATAAAAAGGTTATAATAATATAAGGGAATAATCTCTATTAACTTAGAAGGCGTTTTAAGATACTTTTTATAAGGCGCTTTATTAATATCTATAATATTATCTATATAAATAAATATAATAATATATACCTTACCTTTTAAATATTAAATTAATTTAATTAACCTAATAAAGATAAAGGCCTAAACCTCTTTTAAGTTAAGCTATAATAAATCTTTATTAAGTATATAATATACCTAAGCCTATATTAAGCTAAATTAAAATATATTTTTATATAATATTAAGTATAACTTTATATATTAAAGCTATAACTTATTAAGGATTAAAAAGTAAATTAAATCCGGTATTATATAGGCTATTATTATATTAATATAACTATTAACCTTTATAGCTATTTAAGCAATATTATAGATTATCGCTCTTTCTATTATACTTAAAGCGCTTATAATTAAGCGCGGTATAATCGGTTCTATTAAGAAGTATATAAGTGCTTTATTAATTATAGTATAATATTAATATCTCTTATCTATAGCTATAGAAAGGGCTTTTATATTATTAAGAATAAGTAGAATAAATATAATTCTTTCTTTAATTCTATTTAAAAGGTCGGCTTTTATTACTTCTATATATAAATAAACCTCTATCCGCCCCTCGCTCTTTACTACAAATTACCATCTCTCCCTTTTCTATAAACGTAGACGTCCATCTACCCCCTGCAATGAAAGCATATATATACGATAATATCGCGGTAAGGTTCCATCTCATCTAGCCCCGATAGATAGGAGGATCGTTAAGCTGATGTTTTACAGGGCGACCAACGCCTACCCCATGACTCTGGCCGATGCGTGAGCGTGGAGGAACTTGCAAAGCTCGGAGTTCTCTACTATCACTTGCCGAGTATCGACGGCGTCAATTCCCTCGCAGCGGAAAGAGGATATAAGAATCGCGATGAAGTCATCGTGTCTCCTGATGCCATGGGGCCCGCATATGAGGAGAAGGTGAAGATATTCTTCCACGAACACCTGCACGAAGACGAAGAGATTCGCTATATACGCGGGGGCCAAGGCTATTTCGACGTGAGAAGCCAGGAAGATGAATGGGTGCGCGTTATGCTTGAGGAACATGATCTCTTGATCCTTCCCGCGGGCATCTATCATCGCTTCACGACGGACGAGTCCAATGTGAGTGTCCATCCCGATACACGATGTCTATTGCTGTCGGAGTACCCGATGCTTTGAATCGTGTGCGAACAGCTGGGTACGCTGACGAGATGGAAACATATAGTTCGTGCATGCCATGCGCCTTTTCAAGGACGAGCCGAAATGGACGCCACTCAATCGAGCACCTGAGCTTAACAACAACGTCATGCGTCAGGACTATGTGAACCGTTTCCTATCCAAATAACTGGCTCTCGCTATACTGGGATAACAAGGCGTCAATAGACAGTTGCCTACAATAATTGTAATGAAAATGATGACCATCCTTCGCACTACTGCACTTACGTTATGTACTGTACTGTGTAGACGTGTACAGAGTACGAAGTACTGACCGCGAGATATCGACATTCGGCATTCACGAGCTGTCAGTAAATGCCAAATGCCGAAATATCACCGTGAAGGTGTTCGCTTGCAGAATAGCTTGCAGAATAGGTAGGGAAGTATGGAATACCTAAGGAATCAATAAGTACTAGTGCATCTCGCAGGTATCGAGGTACCTATCGGGATTGTCTTCATGATACCTATCATTGAAGCCTCATCTTCATGCACCTTGTTTTAATGTATCACTCAATGCTCGGGTCCACTGTTGGAATCGGTCTCTGCTACGACGACAACTTTTCGGCGCGGGCAAGATGTCGCTTGCCGTCGCCAGGTCGGCACTCCGGAGTCGCGTCGTATTCTCAGGCATTCAACCAACCGGTGTGCCTCATCTAGGCAACTATGTGGGCGCTCTGCGGCAATGGGTGCAGCTTCAGTCGGAGCAAGATGCTGATACGAAGCTGATCTATTCTATTGTTGATTTGCACGCCATCACTACGCCACAAGCACCCGAAGCACTAAGGAGACACCGACGCGAGAGCCTTGCGGCCCTTCTTGCCGTTGGTGTCGACCCGGATCGATGCACAGTCTTCTATCAATCTTCTGTCCGTTTGCTCCGGGAAGAAATATCTCATCAATTGACACTGACGCGTTCCTATGTATTCTTTACAGGTTCCAGCACACTCTGAACTCATGTGGATTCTGTCGTGCACAGCATCGGTCGGCTATCTGTCAAGAATGACGCAGTGGAAGGTCGGGCGTGTATACCCGCCCGCATCGACTCATCGCGACTGACCGTATCATAGCAAAAGCTCAATCTGTCGCCGACATCTCAGATTGCAGAGCGCCCTGTAGGCTCTCGTCTCAAGCTCGGCTTGTTTTCCTACCCCGTCTTGCAGGCGGCCGATATTCTCGTCCACAGGTAAAGTGTCATGCCAAAACGACCGGCCAGTTCGCTGCTTTGAGATCCTGGCCTTGGCAGCATTTTGCTGACGGCCGTCATTTCTTCCTCTTATCCCTCGTGCGAAACAGAGCCACTCACGTACCAGTCGGGCACGATCAGCAACAGCACCTGGAATTCGCGCGCGAATGTGCCACCAACTTCAATCACGCATACGGTCCACATCTTGTACATCCAGAGACTATGATTCGTACGTCAACAACGGCTGTCACTCTTTCCCAACGCCGCTTCGCTCCAAAACCGTCGGCTGGAGCCCGAAGCAACTGACCAAGAAATACAGCCAAGGTGCATCGCATCATGTCTCTCACTAACCCGAGATCGAAGATGTCCAAGTCAGATAAGACCGAGCGCTCTCGTATTCTTATCACAGACACACCGGAAGCTGTACGCTCCAAGATTTCGTCGGCAATGACGGACTCATTACCAGGGATCTCGTATAACGTCGTTGCAAGACCTGGCATTTCCAACCTCCTTGAAATCCTGTCCGTCTTCGATGAAAAGCAACGGAGTCCAGCCCAGCTGGCTGGAGAGTACAGCGACGCGTCGCCAAAGCATATCAAGGACATGGTGTCTGACTCAGTCTCTAATGGCTTACAAGGCATCCGGGCCCGATACCTGGACCTCCTCAACACCAACGGGGCATACCTCGATCAGGTGGAAGCCCAAGGCACGCTCAAGGCACGGCGGAGCGCCGAGGACACCATGAGTATCATAAGATCCGCTGTGGGCTTGTAAGCCTGGTCCTTGTCCTAGCCTCAGTGAGACTGGAAACATGGTGCGAGTTTCGCCGTTCGCCATGCCTTCGCAGAGAGATTTATTAATGACCAGTGTAGGCCCTTGCTTCGCCAATGCAGTGGGTAAATGCACAAGCCACGCATGCCTCCTCTTTGTAACTATGAGTAAGAGGCATCGCTACTTCTCCCATCAACAACCCATCAGGTTGATACAGCCGGTGCTAGCCCTCATTTGGCGTCGGTGCAAACCGCCGAGCCGATATAGCCCTCTTCCGTGTAGTGCCTCCGCGCTGTCGATATCTGACTCAATTATTAACCCCGGTTCAGGATGCATACGCAAAGTTGCTTCCACGGGCGGAAAGCCAGAAGTCCCTAATCAGCTGATTCGTTGCCCGAGAACCCCTCAGACTTTCATTCGCAGTCAGCCTAACGCGTTATACATGATTGGTCAAGGGAACAGGCTGGTATCGAACCTGATCAACTTTTTCACAAATAATTGTTTCTGCTCCTGGCTGATTTTGTCGCTGGGGAATGAAGCGTGACTCAATCCACACTCGAACCAGTGTTTTGCCTTAGGGTGGCGGCTGACGAGCTTCTTTACCGGCTCGCTCAGTTTATCAAGTTCGCTTCTTGCTGCATTCCCACCGATATTTCTAGCCAAACTCTGGCTCAGCAACGGGCCAAGAGTCTCCATGGCGTTAGAAACGGTTTCCCGCAGTTCCGAGTCATCGTCGCTTCTGAGGCTGACAAAGGTTGTCTATGGAGAGCACGTTAGCCTTCCTCATAGCGATATTGGTCTACCATAGGTGGCAGCGAAAAGTATGCCATGCGACGTACCCAGAACTCCGCTGCCGCGGCTTTTGGTAGTGGCTCTTGGCCGTCCAGCACAAGCAGGGTGAACATGAAGAGGAACTCAGCGGCGTCAGGAGGCTGCAGACCTACTATACTCGCGGGCGAGGTTGCGAGTACACGCGTAGCGAATTCCAATGCATTCTGCGTCAGCTCCGGATCGGATTCTGGCTCTGTATGTCAAATTAGGACATCGTCGTCTGGGAGTTGAAATTTACGGCACTCGTACCGCGTATCTGCCTCAACAAATCTACAACCCACAGAAGCAAGGAAGTGACGATCTTCGGCCGATCTGAGACCTTGTGCGACTGTATCGAGCTGAGAAAGGAACATGCTGTGCTAACAAGCAGGCCAATCCTTCGCGTACTATCCCCGTGGCTCGTCAAGAACTGCGCGACTAATTCTGGGTGGAAGACGAAAGGGCCGGGATCATTCTCCGAAAATCCAGAGCGAAGGATAGCGCATATCAATTCGGTCACTTCAGGGCTACTACCAAAAGCCTCCTGAATCTGTGAAACCTGCGCAATGATCCTCACATGTAGCAGACTGTAGTTCTCGCTCAAGTTGCCGTCCCGAATATTCTCGGCGTCGAGGTCGATAGATTGATCCGCTGGCGATTGAAACCCCTTGCCTACGCTCACCAGACCTCGTAAAGCCCTAAGAGAGACGTGCAAGCCAGGGACTTCGTCGACAATATTCCCTGTGCATCGTGATTCGTGACAAGGAAGATTGGTAGGATCCGGCACAGAGAGAAGTTCATGAGCTATGTCAATGTCGCCTTGCACGAATCCCAGTATAGTAGCGCAGGCTGCAACTCGTTTGTTTGGCTGGGGAACCGCTTGGGCAACGCAAGCAATAGCTCCCAGAAGTCGTTCGGCCGCGCTGCATTCGATTCGTTGCCCACAGCCCAAAGCTTTATATTCGTCAAGAAATCGATCTATTTCTGGATGTAGGTGGTGCCGGCAGGACGAGCAAAGTCGGAGGACCGACCTGGAAGCAGATGCGGCCATTTGTGGTTCGCTAACCATGGCGAAGAGGAGGCGTAGTGCGGGGGCAAGGTAGCGAACATTCCTCTCGAAATAATCCGTGTATTGCTCTATAAGCGAGAGGCAGGTTTGGCGCGCTCGAGAGTGGATGGGGGACTCGCGCAACTGAAGGATAGAAAAGAGGGGGGACGCAAAGACCGAGGTGAGTGCATCATCAAACCTGACATCTTCCCGACCACAGTCGGCCAGGCCTCCGAGACAGAACACAGCAGCCTCCAGCGCATGCCATGCCGAACTGTCAAGCGCCGAGAGAGCCAAGACCGCGAAGTCTGAGACGAGACGAGGCCCGACCAGTGTGAAAGTCGATTGCAGTAGATCCACCACATCCTTGCGTGCCTCGTTGAATCCGGCGCGATCGCTAGCGTCCCATCCGCTCACCTCATCAGGTGGAGGATAGGTAATCTTTTGCCAAGCATTCGAGACTGCCTTCAGTACGTGCGCTATGGCGAACGAGGCCCATGGGGTTACCGATTCGTCCTGGTCGAAGTGAACCGTGTCCGCCAATATTTCGGCGAACGTCGACCAAAACTCAATAGCTGACACAAAGATCTTATCCTCGACCACGGGATAGCCACTTGCGGTGAGTAAACCGCACAGCATATCTAGGAGCACTTGGCTGGGTTCACCAACGCTCTGCATAAGAGTCTCTGCCTTTGCCTCACCGAAGGCGAGTAACAGCTCACCGAATCGTATCGAATCGAAGTCGAAGTCGCCTAGTAACAACCGCTGATGGCGCTCCTGAGCCCAAGGAGCCTCGAAACTGCTAGCCAGTAGCTCGTAGTGGTTCTGACTTAACAGTGACGAGTAGTTGGTTAGGACTTCCACAAGTAGCTCCGCAGAAGCATCGAATAGATCTTCCTTGGCAAGTGAGATCACGAATGTTTCAATGAGTGGTTTTAAAAGGAACACAACCGGGCTTTCGCCAGGAGATGCTCGCTGGGCAAACCAGAGCCAGGACTGAATGTGGCCGTGTCAGTATGAGGGAAGACTTGGAAGCCCGAACGGGGCTACGGTATTACCTGTAAGCATCGTGCGCAGTCGCTAAATACCGCTGGATCGCATGACGGAGCCACCAGACAGGTGCTCAGTAAGCCCACGACATCTGCAACGTTCTGCAAAACGGTTCCGTAAAGGGTCCTAGACAAGAAGTGTAAGTTGCGGGAAATCCTCTCGGGGCTCTCACGAGGGACAAGGACGATTCATGTAGCCACTGTGAACTTGACTAACCTGTGCGTATTCAGATCAATTCTCGACACGTCTTCCATAACACTGGTGACGACCCATAATGCTGCCTGAAGATATCTCGACGGGAGCCCGACTAGGACATGATCAAGACCAATGGTGTGATCGATGGCCTCGGGTTGATACGACCGACGGGATGCCAAGCAAATGGCCAAGTGGCGAACAAAATGCGACCAGAGTGAGTGGAAATGAATAAAGTAGGTCGCAAGGGCCGATGAAAGCTTTCGCGAGACGAGGGGCCCGTCTGCTCGACTAAGGGAATCCAAATACCACCGCACGAGCCGAACCAAGAGCTCCTGGGCGTCTGCAACTGTGAAGGAGGAGCTTTCAGAGGCTGTTAATGACGGCAACCGGGCTTATGAACTGCATGACTTGATCGCACCTCTCCTTGTTAAGCTTGATAATGACAGTGAGGGCGCCAAAGAACTTGACCTTCTCGTCCTGCCGGTCGAGGAGATCCTGAACCATGGGCCATGCTTGTGGCGAGGCCTGGAACCGGGATAGCGTAGCCTGGGTGACCATGATGGCATCTGGAGAATTGCGCTCATAGAGAGACAAGATCAACTTCGAGGAGGTCAGCCGGCTACAGGGCACCCTGAAAATGCATTGTCTAGGTCGCACTGACATTTTCCACCTGATCAAGGCTCAGTTGCGGGCTCGGGTCTTCCATGGTGAGACGACGTCTGACGACTTCTCATTGTACTTTTTCGCCAAGCCAAGGCTGAGGTCGCAGAGTTAAACAGCCTTTGAACGCGTGAGGGCGAGAGGCAAGAAAACTGCTAGGTAGCGTTGAACATAAGAAAACGGTTGTCTAAACCTTGCGGGGGGCTCGTTCGGGTGTTTGTGTGCGCGCGTGGGGGAAAACTCGCTCCTGTCAACAGCTGCAGGAAATTGAACATGCGCACCAGGTCTGATGGCCGTCTCACCAAAAATGACACGGGGCGTATGTCAATGACTTCGAGACACGCCACGATTGAAAGCGATTTGTACAGAGACCCCGAATGCATCGGCAGGATACATCACACGTATACTCGTCGAGCGATCATCGCTTGCTCGTCTCGTTGATTTAGTTGGGTGTGGTAGGTTACCTTCAATGCGCCAATTTAAGGTACCTCAGTAAACTAAGGTTAGGTAGTAGGTAGTATGCTAGTTTCTTGGGCAGGTCTGCACTCGACTGTCTATAACCTGACCCTTCCCCAGGTATTCTAATACGGGAACTAAGCCTCGAACCAGGAGTGTACCGTAAGGATTGCGACGACATCGAGGCTGGTCCTGCAAGTCGCTGGACATTAATGACATGTGCCACCGGGTACTCATGTTTCCAGTCTGCCAGACGGGACTGTAGTATGACAGATGTAAAGACACATGATATCGGCCGTGCAAATCTCGTTTTAGGGACAGCGCAGACTCGGGGTCTAGTCTCATCTTGGGGCGGCCCTCGGCATTTCCATCTCAGGGGCTATATTCAAGGTCTTCAGAGAACGCCGACGGCTGAGTAGCTCCTCCACCTTCTCGGGTGAGCCGAGGTTTCTGACTTGACCGAGATGCAACCACGTGGTTTCCAGACTTTGCGCCTCTTCCTCGGGCAGGTCCATGGCACGACCAGGCTCGGCCTTGCCAAACTCCCACACGTTTGCCTTCATTCCCACCCCGTAGTATTGGTGCTTTCGCAAATAAGCCAGCCAAAGCTGCACTGTTTCTGGATGGCCATCCTTAATTTGAATCATGCGACGTAAAGTGATTCGCTCAAAATTCTCTTGGACTTTCTTGAAGATAAAGTGACTTCGCGGCACCGTCCATCTTTCCGTTATCCGCGGTAACGGGATCGGTCCGTAGGCCGGCAAACCTAGATAATATGCAGCTCGCAAGGCAAAATCGGCAAAGAACTCAAGTGGCTGAACGCTGTAAGATCGCAGCTGCAAGTCGCAGGACGGTATGCCGTGCTCCGCCTCGCGCTTGAGAGGCTTCAAATATAAGGCCTGCAACGAGCGTGGCCGTCGCGGTGGCTCCGTGACTTCATCGCGGGGTACTTGTGGTCTTGCACCGGACTGATCATTTGAATTGAGAGCACTAAAGATGTTCGAAATTAGTACGATAGGAACTGCAGCGAGGAAAGCACGACGTACACTGTCGCTCGGTTCCGGCGTGCTGTCCAAGAACTTCCACAAAAAGGCTCGTTAGCAGACACGATTGCTGCCTGGGAAGTTGCAAGTGCGCATTTGAGTAACCGTCCTGAGGGACGCGTCGTCGAGGTAAGCATGTCGATTCGCAAAGGCATCCCTCTGGCGATCTATGAGGTGTTAGGGGTAACGTGCACTCGATACCTTTGGAACCGCGTAGCGACCTCTATGCGAGAGCGGGTTCCCGGGGAGGAAAAAAAAACCCCTAGGCGTACCGTGCACGGGCCACCTGGAGCTAAAGTCCATATACCTACAGTAAGGTAAGGCACCTAGGTAGGTAAGGTGACCCCCTTAGTCTACCTATGCTTCAACCTATATTTATACTATATTTAGTATATGGACTATAATAAACGCAAAGTACTATATTTTACTCTTATTTACGTTTATAAGAGCTTTTCTAAAGGTATTAATATATTATAGTATTAAAATAACAAAAATAAAAAGTATTAAAGCTATAGAAATATAATCTTCTTTATTTATATAATTATTATTAAGTTTTATATATTATCTAAAGACTAAGATACCTATTATAACTATAAATCTCTTATATTACCGTTTTATTACTATTAAAATAATATTTATAATATTTATAATATATTAAAGCTATTAATAATTATAAATAGAGCTATAAAAATAATAATAGTAGTAGTATTAATATATAAGTCCGGTTATATTTATAATACTCTTATTTTATATAAAAGCGCTAGCTATAGCTTTAATTCTTTAAAAGTAAAAAGTAATTATAATATTATTATAACTATTATAATAGAATCCTATATTATCTATAGCTATTATATTACTATAGTTATATAAGTATTTTATAGAAAGAGAGAGATTATATTACCCTAGCTAGCTTTTCTAGCCTTAGTTTACCTATACTACTACTTAAAAAAGGAAACCTAAATCCTAAGGGAAAAACTTTCGCTTTATACTTACCTATCTTATAATACTTTCGTTATATATTTGCCTTATTATTATAATAGGTTATACTCTCGCGCTAGTATAATACCTCTTATTAAAGGCCTATTAAGGGGTTTTATTTACTTTAAAATATCTAGGCTTATAGGTAATACCTACCTATAATATATTATTAATACGCTTATTATATATTAGCCTAAGTATTAATAGGTCTATATTCGGCCTATTAGCTTTTTTAGCTTAGATATAAATAAGGTAGCGCCCTGTATATACCTTATAGTTACCTTTTTAATACTTTATTATTAAAGCTATTAGATTAGATTAGATAGTATTATACTAGGGACCTATAGAGGTATCTAGGGTAGCTATCCTTACTATAAGGGAAACTAGGAAACTCTTAGAGGAAAACCCTTACTTTATCTTCCTACCGTTATACCTCTTCTATCTCGGTTACGCCTCTATAGTATATTATCCCCTAGGGTAGGTCCTAGGAGTCTCTAATTAGTTATCCTATTAGCGCTTATACTAGCGCGTAGCTAGTATAGGGCGGACTAGCCGCCCTACCTCTTTATTTATTAATATATTAGCCCTTCCTTTGACCCTTTTTCCTTTCCCTTTTCCCTTATCCTTTTTTTTTATTACTCGTATAAAGCCCTTTTTTTTTCATTTATTACTCCTAGGTAGCTAGCTAGCTAGGCGGCTAATAGGCCCAATAAGCCTATAGTTTCGGGCCTAAGCCCGACTAAGGCCCTAGCTAGGGAGGCCTATAGGCCTATTAGCCGTAATGCCTAGCTAAGCTAGCTATATTTAGCTAAAAGGAAGAAAAGAGAGAAAGAAAGGTCGTCTAATCGTAGTTACTTATAGGCGCCGCTACTAAGGGGTTCCCGCCTAGTAGCCTATAGGGCCTTTAGGCCCCTATAGGGGCCCTTAGGCTACTAAGGCTAGAAGGGTTACTCCTTCTCGTACTACCCTCTAGTCCCTATTTTAATAGCGGCTAGGAAGGTTAATAAGGCCTTCCTACTATTATTAATACTAAAAAGGGTCTTTAGGGTAGCTAGCTTCCTTAATAGGGATATTTTTATTATCTTCTTAGGTATATTATAGTAATTATACTATAGTAAAAGGTATTATATATTATATATATCCTAGCCGTAGCGGTAGTAGTTATAAGCGGTCCTACCGATCGTCTATAGGTATTTTTTTAAGTAGCTAGCCTTTATAATTAGCTATATAAAGGCCGAAAAGATAGGCCTTTAAGCGCTAGTTAATAAGGGGTTAGGCCTAAAAGTATAGACTAAGGTCGTTTTTATTAACCTTTTTATAATACTTACCTATAAGGCCCTTCTTATCGGCTTAGACTTTTAAATCGATTTAAAAAGCCTTAACTACCCTTTAGACCTTTTAGCGTAAATAGCTTATAGAGGTTATAGGGGGTTCTTTAAGGGCCTTTTTTAGGCCTTTTTTAGCCTATTAACTAGCTAATTCGTTACTTTAGATACTTAGGTAGCTTAAATATTATTATATTTTTAAAAGGTAATAAGGGCTTAATTAAATTAATAGGCCTTTAATCCGAATAGCTAGGTCTAAATAGCCTTATAGCTTATAGATAGCTATTTAACTATCTATAAAGATAAAAATAAATCTTTATTTAATAGGCCTTATAGGCCTAAGCCTTTTATAAAGGTCCTAAAGGACCCTATAGATAATAGCTAACTTAATATCGGCGACTTTAATAAAAGGGCTTAAGTTCTTACTAGGTACTAGCCTAGGCCTATTTTCTAGGCCTACCTTATAATACCTTAAGGTATTATTAAGGGGTAATTTCCCCTATAAGCTATCTATATAAAAGATTAAGGGGTCCTCGAATTCTAGGCTAGCTAATAGCCTAAGGTATTATTTTTAAGTTTTACTAATTATATAACCTTAAATCTCTAATCGTATAACTTTCCTATTTCTACCCTATTTTTAACCTACTTTTCGCTATACCCTATAGCGCTAGGCCTTATTACTAAATTTTAATATATAGCCTTAGGTATTAAAGGACTTCCTTAAAGTTCCTTAAAGTTATTAAACCTACCTATATTTTCTTAAGTATAGATTTTTTCCTATAGTAGTAATACCTTTACCTTTATACCTTTACCTTTATATTTAAAGCTATTACTAATAGTTAAATAGACTATCTATCTTTAATCTTAATCTTAATCCTCCTCGCGATACCTTTATAGGCTTAACTATAATATCGGCGGCCCTAGCCCCTCGCGATAATAAGGGTCGCGATAATAAGGGTTATAATAAAGGTCGTAATAAGGGTTAGGAAATCCTATCTTTATTACCTTCCCTTTAATTTAACTCCTTCGCCGACCTTTATAACTTCCTATAAAGCTAATATCGCGATAATAATATTACTTTTATAATAGCCTACTTTTTAAAAAAGAAGGTCGTTAATAGTATTAAGTAATAGACCTATATAGTCTTCGCCTATAACTATAATACCCTTCGACCTTCTATAAGTATTAACTTTCGCTATTTTATTATAATAAAAAGAGGCTATTTAATAAAGATAATTACTTTTATATTTACTAAAAGCTATTAAAAATAGATTTATTATATATAAAAAGGCTATTATAATTACTATAAATTCTTTAGTCCGTTAGTATATAAGATATACTATCGGAGAACTTTAATATAATAAGATATCGAGAAGTCTTTATTAAAATATAAGGCCCTATTAATAAAGGAAGTTAGGTCTATTATATATAATTAGATAGCTAGGGAGTTATATTTTTAGTAGCGGGATATATATAACGATCGATAGAAGCTTCGTTTTATTACCCTTAATAGTAAGATAGCGATATAAGCGGTTATCTAATATTTCTATATTAATAGTACTAAATATATAATTAGAGTAGAGCTATTTATATAATATCTTTTTATTATTTATATAATAGACCTGCTTTCGAGCTATAATCTAATATCTATAACCCCCCTATAGCCCCCTTATTCTATACCTTAAGTCTCTTCTAATACCTCGACCTCTATACCTAACCCTTCTTTTTATAGCGCACTCTTTATAGCACTCTTTATAGCACTCTTTATAGCACTCTTTATAGCGCTCGAGGAACGTTTATAATCGCGATTATAGTCGCGCCTACTATTACGCGACTTAATACCTAACCTAGGTATTATACCTAGGAAAACCTAAGAAATAGCTAAGTATATTAAGTTAGTAGTAGCTTATAGCGATTATAGCTCGAAAGTAGGTCTATTATACGAATAGTAAAAAGATATTATATAAATAGCTCTACTCTATAATTAAGTATATAAAAGATAATAAGAATAAAGTAAAAGCGGTTTTCTAGACCTACTTATAGTATAAGAAGATATAGAAGTAATTCCTAAAGGTTCTTAGCCTTAATAATATATATAAAATAAACCGGTTTAAGATATTCCTCTTTTAAGCTATTAGGGTTATTAATTAATATATTATCGCTAACTTTATATTTAGCCTTATTAATATAGAGAAAAAGGAGGGATTCTAATAGCTTAATAACTACCTTAACGAGCTATAATAGGTTATTAATATATTAATACTTTCTATAATTATTATAAATAAAGAAATTACCCTTAAAAATACCCTCCGCTATACCTTTCCTTCTACCTAATAATAGCTATATATTTTTTATATTAATAGTAATATATATATTGAAATTATAGCCTACTAATAGGGTAAAGGCCCTATTAATAATATCGCTAATAATAAGGTTTCCCTTATACCTAAGGAGGCGCTAGCGGCTTTAGAAATCGATTATAGTTATAATAATATATTTAGAGTATAATAGAGAGTTATGTATACCCTAATTAAGGCTATATTTAAAGCCGCTTAGCGATATCTTAACTAAACCTTCGGTTAACGCTAGGGGAATATTATAAACTATATTTCTAATAAATATATATTATAGCGTAAGTAATAAGCGAAATACTTTATTAATTACTATTATAACTTTAGCTAGTAGATTAATAGCCCTATAGAAACTATATATAAAGATATAAAGTTATATTTAATAATAGGTATATTAAATCTCCTTTACTTTTATAATATATTATTAAAGATAATTAAAAATAAGGAATATACCTATAGTAAGGTTACTATAAATTAATAGGTATAGTAATAGCGCGAATATATTAAGAAGAAATAGCTTAACCGGCTTAGCTATAAGATCTCTCTTTATAATATATAGCTTTTTATTTATTAATATTACCTAGCTATTATAGCGATACCTTTATCGCTATAAAGAATACTTTTAGCTACCTATTATAGTTAATTTATCTATTAATTTAATCTCTTTTATATATATATAATTCTTTAATACTTTTAAACCGATTTAAAGCTTAAAAAAGAAGATATTTACTTATATTAATAACTTAATAAACCTTTAATAAGAAAAGCCGCTTTTATTATAGGAAAAAATACTAATTCTACTTATAGGACCTCGAAGAGCTACTCCTATAAATCCGCGACCTTAATATCGTAGAAAACCTTTATAGCCGGCCTTAGCTACTTAAGAATAATAAGATCTTTATATCCTTAACCTTTTAATATTAAGAATCTAATTATAATATTATATAAGCTATATAGATAGCTTTATAACCCTTATAGCGATTATAAGGCCTATAATATACCCTATTATAATCGAATTAATAAAGTAATCGATATCTTAACGCTAGTATATATTATATATATATTTAAGACGAGAGATCGATAAGTTAATTATAAGTAGTTAACCTTCTAGCCCGCTATCTATAATATAATTATAAATATTAAATAATATAGGTAAAATAAAGGGTTTAAGATCTAAGCGTAAATATAATAGCGGAACCCGTATTATAATTACCTTAAGCTAGATTAAGGAGGTTACCTTAGCTATATAGGTATTATAGGCTTCCTTTAATAACCCTATCTAGCCGGCGGATTAATTAATAGGC
>APKU01000275.1:0-23438 GCA_000472125.2 Hirsutella thompsonii MTCC6686 | reverse complement strand
TATATATAAATATCTAATTAAGGATCTATAAACTTAAAGAAGGAAATAATATAGCTCCGCTTTACTACTTATATAGCTACTTCTAGGGCCTAGTTAATATATTTATATAATCCGTAATACCCTAGACCTAAGCGTAGCTCGAGTCTATAATACTAGCTTATAATTTAGCTTATTGAATTTCAATAATTAAAGATATCTTATAATATACTAGCCTTAATATACTTATATATAAGTATCTAATTAATAATATATATATTTAAAAAGAATATAGATCTACCTTACTATTAATATAGCTACTTATAGGGCCTAGTTAATATATCTATATAATCTATAGTATTTAAGACTTAAGTATAGCTTAAGTTTATAATATACTCTATTAGCTTTAATTAAGAACTTATTTAAAATATATTAATTACTAGCTATACCTAATCTCTTTTTAATTAATATATTAATTAGAAGTATAATAATACCTATTAGCTATTATTTAGTTAGATATTTCTAATCTCTTAAGAGTCTAGAAAGGCCTTTAAGAACTTAAGCTATTATTTAAAAGATTTTCCTTTTTCTTTCTTTTATAATATAACGCGCTTATTAATTTCTTTTATTCCTTAACTTAATACTTTCTTGCGCTTATATTACTTCTTACTTATATTTAAATAAGAAACTAAAAAGAAATCCTTTATTTATCTATTATTTAAAAATATTTATTAATACTCTCTATATATTAAGTAATAGATAGCTCTCTAATAATAATAATATTTAAGTTTAATATACTATAAATATTTATATTATTAAAAGTAATAATAATAATAAAGAGTTTACCGATCTATAAAAGGTTAAATATTATTCTATTTTATATATAAAAGATATTATTAAGAAGAAAATAATATAATATACTTATATTAAATATAGCTTAGCTTATAATACTTATTAAAAGCTAGAGAAAGAATATATTATAAGAAGGTATAACTTACTTTATATTCTAGAGTATTATTAAGTATATAGATTTATAACTTATAAGATTAGTTAGTAGGGAGCCTAGCCTATATTTTCTTCTTAAAGAGAAAATATAACTTTACTTATATTATCTTCTAAGTATTTAATATATTATATTACTTATTATAATAGAATATAATTAAAAGAAATATCTTTTTATAACCGATTTATATCTTAATTATTAAGTTTATAATATAAAAGCTATAATATAGTTTTATTATATTACTAAAATCTTAATTTAAGCCTATTTAGCGGGTATCTTAATATATTATATTATCTTTTAACCTAATTATCTTATTATTAGTAAATACTTAATTATAATAATTAAGACCGCTTATATCTAGCCGCGCTTAATATATATTACTTTCGCTTTTACTTTAATTATTTTACCCTTACTTATTATTATTAATTTAACTTTAATTGCTTTTCTTTATAATATATTTATTCTTACTACCTAATAAATAATATAAGCTATACTTATTTATAATAGTAGCGACTTTATAGGCTATTTTATATTAGCTTAATATACTTAATAAGAATAGGTAAATATATAAGCCGTTATATTATAAGGCTTTATAGCTTATTCTAAATAGGCACTTAAATATTAAAAGGCTAATTAGCGCGAAATCTTTATATATATAATAAATAACTATAATATTTATTAAGTTTTAAATAAGGCTATATTAAGTATATTAATATATATTACTTCTAATTAAATATTACTTAAAGTATATCTAACTCGATATAATATATTTAATAATAAAAATAGAAATAAAAGGAATAAAGAGAATAATAAGCTTTAAATAGCTTTAAGATATATCTAAAGTATATATTATTTAAAAATTAATAGTTTATCTATTAATAGCGTAAAGAATATATTTCTATAATAAGTCTTATAGTCTTAAGCTAATTATATATTAAAATATTCTTTTAGCTTCTTTAAAAATATATAATTACCTTTATATTATATAATAATTTTAGTAGCGTTTAGTTTAAAGTAAAAGATTCCTTTTACTTTAGAGGAATATTATAGTTATAATTTTAAATAAACTATTATATATATACTTATATTAATAGCTAATAGAAGTCTTATATAACCCTAGCTATAATATTATTCTATTTTAATACCTAGATATATTAGCCTTATATATAAGTTAGATAGACTAATATAGGATAGGTAATACGCCCGTATTACTATAATAATTATAGGGAAAATAATATATTAATTATTAAGGAAGTCCTTAAGAAGTAATAGGGAAACTATAAGGAAATAAGGGGTATATCCTTATATAAGGAAATTAAGGAAATCTTATATAAGTATAGAAAATCCTTAGGAAGCCTATAATAATTAAAGGGTAATTCTATATTATTTACCTATAATATAATTTAAAGGGGAAAAGCTAGATTTCTTTAGGAAGCTATAAGGGGAAAAGATTAAGAATTTACCGGACGATTATTAAAGAAGACTAAAGAACTCTAAGGTTCTTTTAATAGGTATATTAATTAGAGAAAACCCCTTCTTAATTATAAGGGAGGGTAAGGAATTTTATAGGTAATATTTATTTAGATATCTATTATTTCTTTAACCTATAATCTTATTTATAAGAATTAGTAATTTAGTATTTAATCTAAACTAAATTACCTCTAATTTAATAAGGCTTTTTAATAAAATCTATACCGTTCTCCTTATAATTCCCTACTTATAGATAAGGGTATATTATAGACTTAATATATAGCTTATTCTTTTTAAGCTCCTTTAAGGGCGCGTTTTTTACTTTTATTCCTATTATATATAATATATTAAGGACTTAAAGGCGGTCTTTTTAATATAAATAGTTATATATATTAATAAAATAATTAGTTATTTAAATCTTTAATTTAAGCTTTAAGTTAAAGAAGCGAGCTTTTAAGTTTTTTATATACTATCGCGCGCTAATACTATTTATAGATATAGGTTATAATATAGTTTTTCGCCTTTAATATAGTTATTAAGATAGATTAGCCGGCCTATAAGTATTACTAGGGGGTTAGAGCCCCTTAGGAAAGGAATATCCTATTATATAGAAAATAATATTAAAGCGGAGGTATTTATCCCCTTTTAATACTCCTCTTAAGGTAAAAGGCTATTAAGTAGTAAATAGCTATTAACCTCTTAAGATACTATTACTTATATTAATAGCCTATTACCTACTTAGGATATTATTAATAAAAGACCTATAGGCTCCTTCCTTTATAGTACTCTTACCCTTATATATATATATAAATTTCTTAGCTTTTAATATTATAAATTTATAGCCTATTTAGCTAAGCGGTTATAATATATTATAAATATAATTACTATAGCCTATAGGTCCTTTATTTAACTTAATATAATATATATTCTTTAACCGTTATACCTTTTATACCTTTTATACCCTTTATAGCCTCCTACCCTAGCCTTTTAGCTACCGCACCTATTATAGATATAGCAGCACTTTTTCACCCCTCTATTAATATAATATTAAAGCTAATATAGCCTTAGTATAGTCTTAGGGGCCTAGGACTATATTAAGGCTATTATAGTCTTAACCTTCTAAAACCTTATTTTTTAAAGCTTTTATTAAGGCCTTAAAAAGCTATTATAAGCGGGATAATATTAATAAAAATATATTTATAAGGTAGTAAATTTCCTAATATTATTTTCGGCCTTAATACTATACCTCGACCTATATCTATAAATAGTATTAGCGCGCGATAGTATTTAATAATCTTATAGGATAACCGACCCTACTATTATGCCCCCTTATAATCGCGCGGGCTTTCTACCAAACCTCTTCTTTTATATACCCCGGTTAGAAAGATATCTATAGCCTTAAGAAGTATACTATTTAAAATACTTAAGATTAAAAAAGTTATAGTATTTATATTTCTATTAAAAACTTTAAATTTAGGCTTATAAGATATAATAAAGAATTATTAAATTAATTAATAAATATTTCTATAGTAAAGTAAAATATTATAAAAGAATTATATTAGAGGTATTAAAAATTAGAAATAAATACTTTTATTATCTATTAACTATAAGCTATCTTTAGCTTTATTATATAAGCAATATATAAATAGTAGAAGGTATTATAAGCTAGAGTAAATATTTCTTAGGGCTATATTTATTATTATAAATAAATAGAAAATAAAGCTTTATAGAAATAAATAAAGATATATATTATATTAAAAGCTAAAAAAGAAAGATTAGATAAGAGCTTTAGGATTTAAAGTATATTTTAGAATTAAATTACTATTTAAGAATTACTATTAGAAAACTTTATTTTATTTTAAAATTCTAATTAAACTACTTATAAGCTAAAAAGAAAGGGAAATATATTACTATATAATATAGGAACTTTTCTTTATATATACTTTAAGACTTATCTTTTAATAAGCTTTAATATAAGTTAGTAAGGGTATATAAAATAGAAGATTTAATATAAAACCCGCGCGATTATAAGGGGGGCGCAGCAGTAAGGTCAGTCACCCTAGGTATAATTAAAAGTAATAAGCTTATCTTAAAGATATTAAAAGTATTTATTAAAGAATATTATATAAATTTAAGGCTATTAAAATAATATTAATATATTTAAAGGGTTAATAGGTCTATTTATATAAGAGGTATTATTAATATTAAGAACTTTTACTTTAATATAAATTTCGAGGGCGCTTTATAAGATTAGCTATTATATATATCTTAAATTCCTTACTTATAGGGAGGTCTTAATTATACTTTAATAGGGTATTAAATATTATAGCCTTAAAGTTATAGTAATATTTAATTTTAAAAGTAAATTATAATAAGTATTCTACTTAATAGTCTTATTATTCTAATTTAAATTATTAAGTTATTTAATATTTAAGGTTTCTATAGTCTATTTATAGTATTAAAAAAGGTTTATAGGTATAAAGCTTTATTTATTATTATTTAAAATAGCTAATAATTATAAATAGCTCCTTATTATAGATTATTTAGTTTCTTTTTATACTTATAACCTTATATAACTAATATATAAATAAGCGCTTATTATTATTAACCTTTTAAAAGAGTATATTATTAAGCGCTTAATTATTATAATCCGCTTTAATAGATATTAGCTTATAGAAGTCCTAATATATTAAGATTAAGGCTATATAAATAACGCCCTTTAAGGTATTAAAGTATCCTATTTTAAGCGCCTTTATATAAATAGGCTTATAATTATATATTAATTTAAGGGTATAATAATATATAAGAAATTATAAGTAAAGACTTTATAGTAATTAATTAAGCTAAAGAAGCTTTATATTTTATCTATAATATATATTATTCTTTAATTACTTAAGTCTTTATAGGGTTCGCTTAAATATTAACGCGGGCTTAAATTATAAAGCTAAGATATTTTTTTACTTTAAGTTTATATTTATTTAAGTTAAGATATAAGCTATAAGCTAAAAAGTAATTAAAAACCTTTTATACTTCCTATATATAATTCTAATATAAGCTATTTATATAAATAAGTATATTATCTATATATAAAGATATATTTATTAAGTAGGTTATTAAATATAGAATTAATATAGCTTTAGAAAGTAGCTAATATATTAGATAAACTAAAAGGGGTTATTATTTATTTAAATAGGCTATAATATATATAAAAGGCTTTCTTTTATTTCTTACTATATATAACTTATACCTTATAGAATACCTATATAATATTAAGCTTTATTAATTACTTAGAACTTATTAGGTTATAAAAAATATCTTTAATAAATATAAAAAGGTATTAATTAGGCTTAAAAATAATATTAAGGGTATAATAACTATAATAGAATTATAAGTTATTATCGGATTTATATATAAAGATAGTTATAGCCTTAACTTAAAAGCTATAAAAAGGAATATACCTTTTATCTAATACCTTATAAAGTATATTTTTAAATATAAAGAGCTTAGCTTATAATATATTATAAAAAGGGCTAAATAAAAAATAAAGGTTATAATTATTTACCTAATCTATATTAAGCTTATTAAAGTTAAGCTTATTAGCCTTTTATTTATTAAAAAGCAGTAATAAGTTATATATATATAAAGGGATAATCCTTATTAATTCGGAAAGTATTTTAAAGTACTTTTTATAAAATACCTTATTAATATTTATAATATATATCGAATTAATTAATATAATAATATATACCCTACCCTTTAAATATTAAATCGCTTTAATTAGCCTAGCGAAAATAAAGGCTTAGATTTCCTTTAAGTTAAGCTTTAATACTTCTTTATTTTATATATAATATACTTAATCCTATATTTAATTAAATTTAATATAGTTTTATATAATATTAAATATAACTCTAGATATTAAAAATATAGCTTATTAAAGATTAAAGGGTAAATTAAACCTAATATTATATAGGCTATTATTATATTAATATAGCTATTAACCTTTATAGCTATTTAAGTAGTTTTATAAATTATAGCTCTTTTAATTATATTTAAAGCGCTTATAATTAGGCGCGATATAATTAGTTCTATTAAAAGGTATATATTTTATATAAGCGCTTTTCTAATTATAATATAATATTAGTATCTTTTATCTATAGCTATAAAAGTAGCTTTTATATTATTAAGAATAAATAAAATAATTATAATTCTTTTTTTAATTCTTTTTAAAAGGTTAGCTTCTATTAGTTTTATATAACTAAGCTTTAATACTTACCTTTATATTAAAGCTATATATCTCCTATTATAGCTATTAAAATAAGGCTTATTTATTCTTATTAAAGTTATTATTCTTTAACCCTAACTTAAAGATAGGTATAAAATATATTATCTATATATCTATTTATAAGGTATTAAAGAGGTAGAAGTAGATTATAGTTCTATAGTTATTATTCCTATAATATAAATAACAGCTAGAGGCTTTATATCTTTAAAATATATCGTTTATAATCTATTTTATATATTTATATATTTATAGTTTAAATATTATTATCGCTTAGAATAAGCTATATATTAGCTTAGTTTTTTATAGTTAATAGCCTTATTACTTAAGAAAGTAAGTATATTTTATAAATATATTATTATTAATATTTATATTAAAAGGGGTTATATTAATAAACCTTAATATAAAGTTAGGTAGCTTTTATTTATTTATCTATTTATATAATATTAAGAAGTATAATATTTATTTAAAACCTAAACTAACCTATATAAGCTAGGCTATATAAATAAAACTATTAATTTATATTTAAATAAAAATAAAAAGCTTTTAAAGCTATAAAAAGATATTATTTTATAGTGAAATCAGCTTCGCCCTATTATTTTATATATCTATATTAATAGCGCGAATAAGTATTTCTTTTAATTTAAAGAGGAAGTTACTAAAAGGCTAGCTATTATTTTAATATAAGGATTATAGCTTATCTTATACTTTCTCCTATTCTTAAATATTATTAAAATAAATATATTAAGTTATCGAGAAACGCTTTAAGCTATTATATACCTTTAAGGCTACTACTCTCTTAAAAGGTAGTAATATAATAAATATAGCCCTCTATAAAAGTATAGAGAAATATATATTAAAAGGTGCCTATATTACTATTTAGGTTAAGCTATTTATCTATATTATATTTTATTTATAAGTAATTATAGAAGGACTAAAAGACTTAAGCTTTCTATTTTATTCCGGCTATTAAAATAATATAAGAAAAATAAGGGTAGACTATAATTCTATAATCGCTACTTCTATAATAAAAGTAATAGCTAAAAGCTTTATATTTCTAAATCTTATTATTTATAACTTATTTAGTATTCTTACCTACTTATAATATAAATATTATTATTACTTAAGATAAGCTATTATCTAATTTATTATTTAATAGCTTATATCCTTATCTTTAAAAAGATAAATAGACCTTATAAATAAATTACTATTAATACTTATATTAAAGGGTATTATATTAATAAACTATAAAGTAAATTCGGCTAGCTTTTAATTATTTTCCTATTTATATAGCGCTAGGAAGTATAATATTTATTAAAACCCCTTAATAGCTTATATAAGCTAGGCTATATAAGTAAAGTAATTAGGTAGTATCTAAATAAAGATATAAAACTGCTTAAGCTATAAGGAGGTATTATTCTATAGTAAGATAAGCTTTATATTATTATTTTATATAGCCCTATTAATAATATATATAAATACTTCTTTTAATTCTAAGAAGGATTTACTAAAAAGCTATCTATTTTATAAATATAACGACTATAGCTTATTTTATATTTTTATTTATTCTTAAATAATTATTAAAGTAATAAATAAAGGAATTAAAGAATACTATAGTCTATTTTATATTTTAAGGCCGCTATTCTTTTTAATAGTAATAATATAATATATATAAGCCTTTAAGAAAGTATAAAGTAATATATTATAAAGACTATCTATATTATTATTAAGGTTAAGCTATCTATTATTTACTTTATTAATAAGTAATTTAGAAGAAATAAAAAGTTTTAGGCTTTTTATTTTATTTTAGCTAAAGAGGTAGTTTCTATTTTAATAATAATAATATTATATTAATAATTACTACTATTAAGGCTATAAGTAGCCCTTATTATAATGCTAAAATAGTAGTATTTTATAGCTATAAGGTATATTATACCTTATTCTATTATATAGAGTTTTATATAAAGCTTTAAGTACTATAAAGAGCTTAAATATATTACTTATTAATATTAGCGCGCTTTATTATTTTTATATTAAAAGGGCTATACCCTTTATAATTAATATATCTTTTATTATTATAAAGATTAATAGTTTAATATATTATAAAATAGGTAATAGTTTAGTTAGATACCTATTATAATAATAATATATTAAACTTGAAAGGAGAAAAAAAGAGAAAAAGCGCTTTTATATATATTACTCCGCTCCTTAATAGCTTATATAACTCTCTCTATATATAAATAACTTAGGCTTAAGACTTAGACTACTTATAAATTTAAAACTCTTATAATCTATATACTTTAGTTAATTTATTATAGAACTATTATAATTATTAACTAATATATTACTCTTAAAAAGGTAATAAATCCCTTACTTTATAGTAAAAACTTTATATATTATTACTAGATATTATCTATATTTTATTTATAAGTCTATAAGCTTATTCTATTAAAGAAAAATATAAATTCTAGAATTCGGCTAGTTACTTTCTTCTTTAAAATTAAGAAGAATTCTACTTATAATAAGACTTCTTATAATACTTACTTATAGATATATAAGCCTAATAAGTTATATATTATAAGTACTTTAACTATTTAAATACGAGTTTTATTATTAAAAATAAGTTTAAATATATAGTATAGCCTTAAGGCAATTACGCGGTAAAGCTATTATCTATTACTTTAATTGCTATATTATTTAAGTTTTATTATAAGGGAAAGTAAAAACCCTAGTTATATATAAAAGAAAGCTTTAAAGAGTATTTTAAACTAGAAGAACCCCTAGAGGGAATTATCTATCTAAGAATAAAAGGGAACGGAATTTAATTAGATATTATAAGTTTAAAGAACTACTATCTAATATAATAATTAATATTAATTAGATTCTAAGAAAGAAAAATCTAATAGACTTAAATATAAAGGCACTAAGAGAAATAAGATTAAGAATAAAAAAAAGGTTTATTACTTTAAAGAAAGTATTTTATATTAAAATAATATATTAATATAATAAGCCTATACTTTTCTTATATTAGGTTTTTATAAAGCTAAGAGAAAAGAGCATTTAAACTTAGACCTATTAATAAACCGATTATTTCTATACCGCTCTTTCTCTTAAAGGGGTATATTAAAAGTAATTATTTAAGCAGGTAGCTTAATATAATAACTATAATTATTATAAGTTACTAGCTATAAGGATATTATAGAGTAATACATATATTATTAGAAATATAAGAAAGAGAGTATTATAGGCTATATATTCTAATATACTCGGCTAGTTAATTATACTCTTAATAGACGGAGTTTTCTGCTAAAATCCGGAATTTCTAGACTCTTACCTTAAAGCTCTATTTAAAAGTAGAATAGCTATATTCTTTTATACTTATACTTTAATAATAGAAAGACTTATATCTTTATTTATATTATTTTAAATATTATTAAGATTTATTTTATAGCTTATAAAAATAAGCTTTAAGATATAAATATCTTTACTAATTACTTATTAATAGAGATATTAATAAACTTATTTAGATATAAATAGAAATAAAATAAAAATTAATCTTTAGAATTATTATATTTATATATAACTTCTTTTATAATCTATAATATCTTTCTATAATTATATCTATTCTATATAATATATAATATTACTTAAAGTAACTTTATTTTAAGAAATAAATAGTCTATAACTCTTATAGAATTATTATAAAGATAATAAATAAGGGAAATATATTTTAACTCTTTAACTTTTATATAAGCTTTAATATACTCTTATTAATACTTTATCTATTTTATTAGCTTTATACTTAATAGAAAGCTATAAAGTATCTTTCTATATAAATTACTAAAAAGATATTAATAAAGAAATATTTATCTTTATTATTTATATATAAAAACTATTTAATATATCTTATATAAAGAAGAAAAACTCCCTATTTAAAACCTAGGTTACTATATTAATTAGTATTAGTATATATAGTCTGTCATATCTTAATGTAGAATGAGGCGTCTTACTAAAAATCTAGAATTTTAATAGGAAACTCGGTCCGTTAGGGGGTATGGTCCACTAGCCGGGCCCCCCGTTAAGCCTACTGTAGTCGTCGGCAAGCTTCTCCAGACGGCCCGTTTTACCTACAGATATACCGCTTCTCAGTCCCAATTGCTTCCGTTCCTTTGAACCCGACTTACTTCGTCGCGCACGTGTCTTGCGTCTAATCCTGGAGCTTTGTTTTCGGCGATCCTGCCGTACATCTTCTCCACCTCATGCGCGACACCGATTTGCGAGTATTGTACGACGACTGAGGCTCTCGCTGCCTGCCTGGAAAGTACGGACACCAGAATACAGTACGCGAATAGTTACTTGGTTGGCCCCCTCTGTCTAGATTCTGTGTGGTGCCGAGGCCGGCATGTGTGGCCTTCTGGACCAGAGTGAGTGCCGTCATTCCGCGCCTGGCCCCCAACCTGCCGGAAGCGTTCTGTCTCTCAAGCCCAGAGGATCAGCAGGATAGCCTTTGCGCAATCCATTTGATACCTATCCCGTCCCGGGGTACGAAGTAGGCAATTGCAGTATCGCGACCCGCTCCCCACATCGAAAGCGGAACCTGCCAGCGGCCCTCACGCCGTCGCTGCTAAATCTTTCCCGTTTCCTACCCGACGAGAGGCACCCCTTTCCCGACGACGCTCGTCTTCTCCATGACCAGTCGCTCATCCGCCTCGACTGATGACGGCGACGTATCCCCACGCGAGCCCGGCGACATCGACGCCAGCATCAATACCATCGACTGCTCGAGCCACGTCCACGATCGCGACGCCAAGGAGGTGGCAAGCGTTAACTCGCGCCCTTCCTCAGCAATCAGTAGGCGACAGAGCAGCATCAATTGGGCAAGCGGTCATGGTCAAAATGGTTGTATCTCGAGCCGAGCTGTGACCCCTGCGGCTGTTTCGCAGTTGCACCCAGCCGCCTCAATTTCCTCGGAGAAGATGGTCTCATCTTGTTCCCCGGCCGGGCCCAAACGGGGTTCATGGTCCATCACCTTACTCGTCTTCTTCACCGCCAGCTGTGGTCTTGCCGTCTTGCTCGCTATACTCAGGTCGCTCCTCCTACACCAGACCGAACCGAAGGGTTGTCGCATGTCCTACATGAGGCCATCATACATTCATTTTTCAGACTTCGATACCGAACATACTCGCTTCGCAACGAAATACTCGCTTTACCTATACCGTGAGCAGGGAATCGACGACGAAAAGAAGGTATGAAAGATACCGTAAATTCATGATCACGCCCTGTCCCATGAGGAACTGAACGCAAAAGACTATTTGCTGATAACGGTGTAGCTTCAGGGGATCCCGGTTCTCTTCATCCCTGGTAACGCAGGTAGCTATAAGCAAGTACGTCCGATTGCTGCAGAAGCAGCCAGTCACTTTCACGATGAGATTCGACAAGATAGTGTCTTCATCAAAGCTGGAGTCCGAAACCTTGATTTCTTCACAGTCGACTTCAACGAGGACATCACCGCCTTCCACGGCCAGACGCTACTCGACCAGGCTGAGTACCTCAACGAGGCCATCCGCTACATCCTGTCGCTGTATACGGATCCGCAGCGAGTCGAGCGAGATTCGCATGTCCCCGATCCGACCTCCGTCGTCATTCTTGGCCATTCTATGGGCGGTGTCGTCGCACGCGCCATGCTCATCCAACCTAATTACCAGCCCAAATCGATCAACACAATCATCACCATGTCTGCGCCGCATGCCCGAGCACCCGTCACATTTGACGGTCAGATCGTGCATATATATGATGAAATCAACGATTACTGGCGCAATGCCTATGCGCAAAAGTGGGCAAATGACAATCCGCTTTGGCACGTTACTCTCGTCTCTATTGCTGGCGGTACACTCGACACGGTGGTGCCTTCCGACTACGCCAGCCTGGAGTCGCTTGTACCTGCAACGCATGGGTTCACGGTTTTCACGACAGGCATCCCTACAGTCTGGACTAGCATGGATCACCAGGCGATCCTTTGGTGCGACCAGTTTCGTAAAACCGTGGCACGCGCTCTATTTGACATTGTCGATGTCAATCGGGCATCTCAAACCAAGCCTAGAGCAGATAGATTGCGTCTTCTGAAGCGGCGTCTCTTGCCAGGCATGGAGTCTGCTAGCGAAAAGGCAACATTACTGCGGGAGGCCACGACTCTACTCAGTTTGGGCGATGATTCCAGTCATATGGTTCCTGCGGGAGACCGCCTGTCGCTTTCTGCGCTGGGTACGCAGTCAAAAACGAGGGTGCACCTACTCCCAGTTCCACCACTTGGATCTCCTGGCATAAAGCGTTTCACACTTCTAACCGATGTCAGTCTAGACGAATCACTCAACAGTCAAAGCCTTGAGGTGCTCCTTTGCAGTGTGTTTACGTACCAGCACAACCTATCCGGTTCTTCCTTTCAAAGACACGTGGATCTGACTGGTGGAAGAAACGTCTCAACACGACTTGTGTGCAAGAACACGGCCCCGGATGTAATACTTGTGCCGGCTTCTACATTCTCATCACGCCATCCTTTCAGTCTTGAGTACGGCGATAAACCTCACTTTTTCACGTATCTGCAATACGAAACCGACCAACTCACGGAGCATCAATTCATTGCAGTTATCGAGCAAACAGCGCCGGCGCCGTATGGCTTCGTTTTGGCTGAATTTAGTGATCGAGATTCGTTCAAGAAGGCTCACGACATTACGCTTGCCAAACTCCTGTTCTCTGGATTGTCATTTAGCTTGCCGGTCAGGAGACCTACGGTGATGGATATCAACATACCGGCCTTGACATCGGCCTTGTTTGCTTTCGATCTAAGAGTGAGCCAAGGTCACTGTCGCGGACGGCCAGCTGTGTTCGCACCTTTCGTTCGCCAGTTCATGGACAAGCCATACGAAACAAAGTACTTTGTCAACGTCAAGCAAGCAAGCATCAGTTTCCATGGTCAAGCACCCTTCGTTCCGTCACCTCTGGATTCAAGGGAGAAGAGTGGACTCGCGTTTCAATTCTGGTCAGATCCCGCGTGTGAATCGCGCCTAGATGTTGGTATCACAATTGCCGTCTGGGAGAGTCTGGGCAAGCTGTACATGCGCTACCGGACTGCTCTCGTCGCATTCCCGCTGCTCGTTGTGAGCATGGTCTTGCGCAAGCAGTTCCAAGTGTACGACCTAACCGGCAACTTCATATCCTTCTCGGATGGCCTGGACCTTTCGCTGCGAAAATCTATCCCGCTACTGCTTCTGTCTTTGACATTACTCGCCTCCTCAACCGGGTCGCTCGCCCTGTTCAACTTGGGATCGCTCCGGAATTGGGAGTATCGAGCTTCGCCCGCATCGGTTGGATTTCATGTCAACGACCTGCTCATTGGGATGGAAGACCCCATTTTCTGCATCTTGGTCCCACTCATCGGCATCGTCTGCGTCGGAGCCTGCGCCGCGCTACATTATATTATACTGGCTCTGACGCAAGGTCTCGGAGCGCTCATGGATCTCATCAGCAGAAACCGGGCAACTGGGGTCGGGTCCAGCCATCGAAACTGTGCGCTTTCCCCAGTTTCAGCGCCATCTACACCACGCAGGAGAATGCTTTCGACGGCTGTTCTTCTGATTTTGGTTTCGACATTTGTCCCGTATCAGTTCGCATACTTGGTCGCATGCCTGGTGCAGATATTCACGGTGGTCAGAGCCCTGCGTATCGAATCTATCACTGCGTCGAATCTCAACTACAATTATTACAACTACGCTCACTCGATTTTGCTGCTCATGATGTGGGTTCTCCCCATTAATTTGCCGATTCTTGCCGTGTGGGTGCGGAACCTCGCGGTCCATTGGCTTACTCCCTTTTCGTCGCACCACAACGTGATGTCCATCATGCCGTTCATCCTACTCGTGGAGAACCTCACGACAGGAAGAATGGTACCGCAGACATTGAGCTGGCGGCGTCAAATTACAAGCGTCCTACTATTTGGAACCGCCTTGTCCGCGGCCATCTACGGCGTGTCACACGCATATCTTCTCCACTATTTGGTGAATGCTGTGGCTGCCTGGCTCGTCATCTTGCACTCCCTTTCCAACACATGGACGTTTGACAGCCTCGGCGCAATGTTCGAGGGAAATCCACACGTACCGAAGAACGCAAAGGCGCCGTAGACGCGGGCAAACACCCGGGCCCACCAAACTCTTTCGTCTCATGCAGACAGCCTCGACGTAGGACTTGAGTTAACTCTGCTGGGGTTTCGACCTGGCCGCGAAAACATTAAGGTCAGGTCACGTCGCCTGGCAGAATCGTCCCGGAGTGGATTGGACCGGGCCGGGTCGGGCCTCTCTAATTTCCTATCACATACTTCAGAACTGCCAAGCGCAGTGCGCACGCGCTCGGCTAGCAACATCAGCGCATAATTTATCTTGACGGAGTGGGTTTAATCTCTAATCGGCCTCTGTATAATGGCCGCTTTCCATACGCAGTTCCAGCCATCCGGCCAAGTGGATCCCCTTCTCTACGATTCATGCATTTCTTCGGCGTTTACTGCTTTTGTGAAGAGCGATATGCGATGATTTCTGGTTGATACACAATTGTGATTATTGGGTAGTTAGAGAATAGGTAGCCTGCACCAGCCGTTACAGTTTTGGCTTGCGGCAGTTAAACCCTGATGGTACGAAGAGTCGCATGCATTGAAGGCTGGGATGAAACAAGTTAAGCCTAGAGTATGCGTGAGAGTGAGTGTCTGCTACCAGGCTGACCTTGGCGACGCGAGATTATTGCATCCGTGTAACTAAAGTCGCGCACACTATCTTCAATATCCAGACCAAGTGCAATTTCACCGCCGATGTGCTGGGATCGCCTCGAGCATCGATTCCCGAGTACTCGCTGCGTCACTTATCATCAGAGAGTCGGAGCATGAAGTTGTACGAAAATACAAAATATACTTAGCTACGGAGCATCTCGATAAGATGTCGCAAATGAATTCTACATCCAAGTCGCTCTTACGCGTTTCGTTGCCGATCGCTATCCCTCTCGTCCATTTCCGTGGCGTTTTCGTGACTTAGCGCCCGCAAGGTGAACGCCACGCCAGCACAGCAGGCAGCAAAGGTATACCAGTAAGCGGCGCGATAGCATTCAAGACCCTGGCCGCAAGACCTTTTCCCGTCGGGACCAAAGATGCTGTGATGATCGAATGTGGCGCCATAGAGCAGATTGAAAACATTCGACGACAGAACAGGCGCCAGCATCATGAAGCCCCAGTTCTGACTGAGACCATGGATGCCGAACGTCTCAGTGATAATAGATGGAAACACTCCAAACAGGCCGCCATAGCCAAGGCCGGAGAGCACCGAAATGAGCCAAAGTAGATTGGGATTTTGGACACTTAAAGCAAAGACCTGGGCAGTGAGAAAGATGAGGCAAGCTATGAAAAGGCACCAGAGTCTGCTCGCGTTAAGAGACTTCACGAGAAAATCCGATCCAACGCCTAAGCAGCAAGCGAGTCAGCGATGGTTGCGCTCTTGTGGTTAAGAATCCGGAGCGGAACGCAAAATTATACCACTAAGGAGCCTTCCTGCAAAGCTAGACACGGATATCGTCGAGACTTGTAGCTGCTGATTATGGACTAGCACCGACTTGCTGACGTATGGATCATGAAATTTCCACAGAGCGTTGACGTTGTTACCAACGTTGCTGGAAGCAAGCATTCTAGTCAGCCGCGGTGAACAAGAGAAGCTGGTGAGGAGAAGGAGGACTCAGAACAGTAAAGGTGCTCACTTGATGGTCATTAGGCCCACACCAGCCAGGATGGCCATGATGAAGAACAGAAGCCAGAACGACTGCGTGCGGAGAAGTCGAAATCCTCGGATATCTATCCGGTGAGACCGGTCCAGATCAACACTGTTGGCCGGTACGTTGTCGCGCGTTTCGCGAGAGGAAGGTGTATGGGACGGGCGATCATTGAGCATGGCGCAGGATTCGTGGGCGTCGCCAGGAAGACTCGCAGCGGTTCGCCCCGAAACAGGCGTAAGACAGGGTGCGGTCGGTGAGGGTTCAGTCGGGCAGTCGGCATCTTCAGAAAACCTACCTAGTTCACCTCCAGAATGACTGATAGACCGAGAATGTAAGGTCCGAGTATTGTCAGAAGGCAGGCGATGATAGCGGGGATCCGGAAACTGACGACTGCTTTGGGATGACTGGGCGGAATGTGGCGAGGTTTTCAGGAAGAAGAAGCCGACGAAAGTCATGAAGAAGGTACCCCATGACAAAAGCTTAAGAAAGACGCCGGGATCGCCAGGAAAGAAGAGGGTGGCGAAAGAGGAGAAGAAGAAAGCGCTGAGGCCAAAGGCAGCCAGGGGGAACGCAGTGGCAGTGCCGCGGTGAAGCGGCCAGTTCAAGGCTGATGTCTTGACGGCTGCGGTAAAGGCCATGGCGCTCCCCAACCCTGTAAGATAGGAAAAGAAGCACAGAGAAACCATGGAGCCCGAGGCACTGTCGTATGCTTGGTGAAGGGGGAAGTAGCCAGCGCCCAGCAAGACGGCACCGAAGAGAACAAAGGGCCGCGGACCTCGCTGATCGACTAGGATGCCAACGGGGATGCCGAGTGAGTAGACTCCCAAGTTGCCAAAGAGGCCGACAAGATTACTCTGAGTGGAAGAGAGGTTGAGCTTCTCGGCAAATTGCGGCGCCCATGCGGAATACACGTACTGGGCGTTGTTGCATGTGAATACCTGGTTAGCAGACCGGTGATGGAGGGAAGGAGCAGGAGCGTCTTCTCACGTTGGTGCCGCATGCAAGAGAGATGAGTGTGGCTGCGATGCTGGCGATAAGCCTCGTGCGAGTAGGGGCATGACCGCCCATGCTGGAAGACGGCTGGTTGGACTAGCATCGACAACGGATTGGAGCTCAAATTCGGAGCTGATTGTAAGTCGACGAGAGGTTGAGAACGGTCCGAGAACGGCGATGAGGCAAGGAGTGTACAGGTGGAACGGGACGCGACGGGGCTTGTAGGTCGAAGGAAGGTTAACTGAGAAGGGAGCAATGTTCTAGTTGTCCCGTGCCGTAATCGCGTGAACCTGGCAGTCTTCAATGTCAACCGGCGGTTGTAAGTGGTCGATGCCTTGTCGCTTGAGGCCGCCCTGAGGCGGAAGTGGTTTAGTATCCCTTAGAAGGGGGTAAGGCGTTAGCGGGTTCTTCGACCTATATTATCCTTGCAAAAGAGAAGTATATCGAGTAAGCCGCTTAAACTGCTCTTCTATAGGTATCGAGGGGGATCGTCGTAACCTATTGCTTTGCAGTAAATACGGCGCGCGAAGAAGTAGCTTCTTTATTGCCTTATATTATTAGTTAATATCCTAGATTATAACCTGCCTGACGCCTTACCCCCTTCTAAGGGATAGTCCCTTCCCTACTATAGCTGCTTTTAGTTAAACTAACATTACTATCCCTTTAAGCTTACGAAGGTGCCAGCTAAGTCACTTACCCTATACTACCCCTATTACCGCCCCTATAATAGAGAGTTACTTCGGGTACGTTAGAAATCATTTGCTAGTAAAATACTATATAAATATTTCTTACGATACTTAATAGATCCCTAACGCAACGTAGCCGTTACTTACTAATTCGACGATAAGCTCCTTATTCGAGTTAAGTATAATACCTATAAGCGCTCTACCGATAACCTACCGCCTAATTAAAGGGCCCTATTAGGTAATATAAGTAACGAGAGCCTTAACTATAGTTATATACCGTAAATAAGGTAGGGTTATAACGTTTACAATATAGCGTTATATAAAAGGGGAGGTTACTAGTACTTCTATTATTATATAATTAAAGAGGAATAATATATACCTTAAATCTATACTATTTAATTAGTCTATATCCTTATAAATAACTTAGCTAGTACCTTTATAAGCTTAAAGGGATATAGATAGTAATATAATAAACTAGCCTTAATACGTCTATATATAAGTATCTAACTAGGAATTAATAAACTTAAGGAGGGAGGTAATATAGCTCTATCTTACTATTTATATAGCTATTTATAGGGCCTAGTAAGTATACTTATATAATCTATAATACCTTAAACCTAAATATAGCTTAAGTCTATAATATATCCTATTAGCCCCGGTTTAGGGCCTACTTAAAGTATATTAGCTACTAGCTATATCTAATATATTCCCGGTTAGCTTATTAATTAGGAATATAATAATACCCTATTAGCTATTACTTAAATATATATTATTAATTTCTTAGAGCTATATTAGGCCTTTTAGGGCCTAGTTTGCCCTTAAAAAATTTTTCTTTTTTTATAATATAGCGCGCTTAATAAATTTTCTTTTTTTTCTATATTATTATTAATTTATACCCGCGCTATCTCCTTTTTATATCTAAATAAAAACCTAAAAAAAAGAAAAGCTTTTATTTTATTTTCTATCTAAAGATATCTTTTATCCTTTTTTAGATATTAAATAATACTTTAATCCTTAGCTTTATACTAATTAAGCTTTAACGCGCTATAGGCTTTTATATTATTAAAGGTTATAATAATAATAATAATTTTATTAACTTAAAAGAAATTAAATATTATTATACTTTATATTTAAAAGACCTAATTAAAAAAAGCGCTATAATATATAAATATACTAGATATAATCTAATATATAATATTTATTATATAAATAAAAAAAGGTATTTTTAAGAAAAGTATTTCTTTATTATTAACCTATATATTTATTATTAGATTTATAATATAGAAAATATAATATACCTTAATCGCGCTATTAAATATCTAGCTTAAGCCTACTTAATAAATATCTCTATATATTATATTATCTTATTTATATAGTATTATGCTATTAATAAGCGTTTTATTACTATAATAGAAGCTATATATAGTTAGCTATATTTAATTTAATTTATTTTTACCCCTACCCTAAAGCCCTCGCCTTTATTTATTAAAGCTATCCTATCTTTAATTACCTATTTAAATAATATTTTTATCTTTACTAATTAATAAATAATATTAACTATACCTATTTATAATAGCGGCCTAATAGGCTATATTATACTAGCTTAATATATTATATAATAATAGCTTAATATATTAGCGGTTAGCCTATAAGGTTTCGCGATTTATTATAAATAAGCCTTTTAATAATAAGAGGCTAATTAATATAAGCTTTTAATATATATAGATAATAACTATAATAAGCGCTATAATATTAGCTAAGCTATAATTCGCGCGTTAGATTATATTAATATTATTATTATATTTAAGAATATAGACCTAATTAGCTATAATTTATTTAGCTATAAGAATAAAAATAAAAAAAATAAAAGGAATAATAGGCTTTAAGCGGCTTTAATAAATATCTAAAGCGCGCGCTACTTAAGGTTTATCTTTTTATTTATTAATAGTTTAAAGGGGACCCCTATAGATTTAATTTTTATAGCTTTAGGCCTATTATATATTAAAATATCTTTTTATTATTACTTAAAATATATAATTACCTTTATATTAAATAATAATTCGAGTAGCTTTTAAGTTAAAATAATAAATCCTTTCTACTTAATTAAGATATTATAGTATTTACTATAACCCTATATATTTTTAGCGGTAAAGGTATCCTTTATTTTATATTTATTAAGGCCTAATTTATTATTATTAATCTATAATTATAATATTAGCCTAATATTAATTAAGGCTTAATTAGGTAATATATTATTTATTATTTATTTAACCTAATTAATATAAAATATTATATAGATATTATAAAAAGTATTTAATATAATATTTAATAGGTTCGGTATTATAATTACTTAGAACTTTACTATAAGATTATTTAGTTTTTAATATAAGTAGTTTATCTTTATATTCTTTATATCTAGCTATATATAGTTACTTACTTAAAAACGCTTAATTAAGCGTTAAGATATATTAATTATATCTTATTACTTTTATTAATATTAAGCGATAGTAGATTATATAATCTTAATTCCTTTATAAAGATATTATATAAATATTATAGCCCTATTTTTTAGTATTATATATAATAAGGTAGGATTAAAGGGGTATTATATAAGCTTAAGGTTAAACTTATATAATACTTTATTTAGGCTTAATCTAATAACCGAAAAGTTATAATTATTTAATATTAATTAATATATTAGAAGGTATTTTATTTAATTAAATTATAAAAAGGAAATTATTATATATAATACTATTTATATTTCTTAATTTATATATTCTATCCTACTATCTATCTATAAGTAATAGGCTATTAAGAGTAGCTACTTAATATTTATTAATTTATAGAATATAAATTAAAAATACCTAATTTAATTTAACCCTTAATTAGAGATAATATTATAAAGGAACTTATAGAACCGCTATTAATAATACTTAAGGCGCTTTATATATATTTTAGTATTTATTAAGGATATAGCTTCTAATTAAATATATTTTAAGAATCTATCCGTAATAATTATAAGGTAATATAGGTTATCCGGTCCTTTTATTTAAAGGTTAGTTATAAAGTCTATTAAGATTATATTCTAGAATTTATCTATAATTAGGAGGGGGTATAAGAGATCTTATCTATATTAGCGGTTAATATATATATTATAATAATAATAATTATATATAAATCTTATTATATCTCTTAATATACCCTTTTAATAGAAATTATATTATAAAAGCTTAAATATTATATTTTTACTTAAATAGCTTATTATTAATAAATTATATATATATTAGATTAAGATTATAATAAAGGGCTTTTATCTTAATACCTATAAGTATCCGCGGTATTATAGCGCGCTATATATTAAAAGGGTATAATTAGCTATTTACTCTTTTATTTCTATTTTTAATAAGAATCTTTACGTAAATACCTATATAGCCTATAGCTTTATTATATAAGACTTATTATTTTATAGCGCTATCTTTTATAGGGTTTAAAAGTATATATTATAGAATTAGCTAAAATTTAAATAAGCTAATAAATCGCTAAGGGTTTTTTAAGGGTATAATAGGGCTAAAGGGGTAAGGATATTAAGCGCGCTAATAGATATAAATATTATAATTACCTTTAGGTAAAGGTCTTTATCTTTATAGTCTTAATCGTATTATAAAAGTATATTTAAATAAGCTACTTAAATCCTAAGATAGTAATATAGGTAATAATTAAATAAAGCTAATATTTTAGCCTAATATATCTATCTCTTTAATATTTCCTTTAATAATATAAAGTATTTTAAAGCCTTATAATTAATAAGAATTATAAATAGGTTTATAATATTTTATAGCTTTATAGATTAGGCTTAAAGATAAAAGATAACTATAAGTAGTTCCTTATTTTAGATTATATAGTTTCGCTTTATAGGTTTTAATTTCTAAAAGTAATATATAATAGGGCGGAGTATATTATCTTTATCCTTTTATAATAAGTATCCTTTAATTACTTTATTAAAGCTATCCGCCCTTAATTACTTTATTAAAGCTATCCGTCTTTATAATTATCTTTTATTTAAGGTCCTATTATATTAGGATAGGATAAGATATAAATATAATCTTTAAGGAATTAAATATACTTTAATAAGCTATAATCTAATAGAAAGGTATATTCTTATTTATTAAGGCGATTAAAAGCGCTATTATCTTAAAGAAATAAGGAATAAAGTTATAATAGAATTTATAAACCTTAAGAAATTATAGATTCTTTTTATATATATAAAAATATCTTACTTCTAAATAGCCTAAACCTTAGCTAGATTAAGTTATATTTCCTAATTAATATAGATAATAAACCTAAAGTATTTAACTTTTTTTATAGTAAAGTTATACTTCTAGATATTTAAGTTTAAACCCGCTTAATATAGTCTTTTTAGGATTATTTAAACTCTCGATTAATAATCTTTATAAAAGCCGCTTAAATAAATAAGGATATTATTTAGGTATATTATTATAAAATCGCTTAAGGAGTTATTTAATATATTATTAATATAATATTAGAAAATCGCTAGCGCTCTAGCTAGGCTAAATAGGTAAATAAAATACTTAAAAAGCTTAAAATATATATAGAATACTATAAAATATTTCTACCTTTTTATAATATAAAGCCTATAAAAAGCTATATAAATATCTAATTTAATAAACTATTTAGTACTAGCTAGGCTCTATAAGGTTTCTTTAATTAATAATAATAAGTAATAATCTTATTTTATTATTTTATTTAAGGCCTAATAGTTAATATAAAATCTTTAACCCTTTTTTAGCTTTTTAACTAATAGGATTAGCGCTATAGCCGATAATAAGCTTATTTAGATCTACCCTTTATTTATTAAATCGGTTATTTATTTTCGAACTTCTAGGAGTTAATCTTTTAATATATTATATAATAGACCCTAAAGAAGGTCTAGGTTAGAGCTATTTAGGTTCTTTTATAAGTAAATATAATAATTATTACTTTTTTAATATAATAATAAGGTATTAGCGCGCTTTTTATTAAAAAGGTTATTAAATTACTTTACTTTAAAAGGGAGAACCTTATTATCTTAAGGGGATATAAGAATTCTTAAGCGAAATATATTAATTATATTATATAGATTTATAATTAAGAAATAATAACCTATATATAATTTAGTTTTTTATTATATAAGCGCTATAAATATTAAGCTTAATATTATAACTATTAGATATAT
>APKU01000274.1:0-24662 GCA_000472125.2 Hirsutella thompsonii MTCC6686 | reverse complement strand
AGCAGGGGCCACTCAAAGGGGGGAGGGGGGGTGTCAAGTGCAAAGACGTTCGCCAAGAGGGAAACAATGGAAGGATCGTTGATGCATGCTGTTGCCCTTGTCCCTGGGCCGGGGCATCGTGCGCGTGAATTTGGGACGGAGGAGGATTGGATCGATGATTTGACGTCGGATGTTGCTTCTGGGAGATGGCGCTGCATTGACATGCCAGTGACTCGATTCGCGGACTTTTTGCACCTGCTGCACGTCAACTCTGGGGGAGTTCGGCATGGCCGAGTTGGAGGCGGCGACTTGCAGCAGGAAAAAAGAAGTCTTCAATACGACGGTAGGATAAGTTACTGTATTGTACAATATGCCGGGCGGGCCTGACGGGCTGAAGGAAAACCAATGCTGCGTGGCTTGCTCGTTTCGCCACCCGATGTGGCTTGCTTCATGCAGCTCAGGGTGCCCTTTTAGGGCCACGATGGGCGTACTCTACGTACAGCCAGATACCTACCTTAGGTAGGTAGGTAGATACCGGGCAAATTTGCTTGTGGCGATCTTCATTGTGACGAAAGGGGGGGCATACATCGGGAGAGAGTGTGTGTGAAAGTCGCACCATAGGAAAAGAAAAAGAAAGAAGGACACGGCGCCACGACACGTGGAAGCAAGACAAGGATGGTGGGCAAAGAAGAAAAGAAGAAAGAAGAAAGAAGAAGAAGAAGAAGAAGAAGAAGAAGAAGAAGAAGAAGAAGAAGAAAAGAAAAGAAATCATCGATACACTGTACAGGAGAGCTTGGGCGAGTTGCGCTGACAAAAGGCGGAAGGAAGAAAGTGCAGATTATTGAGCAATAGTCTTGGGGTGGATGGCCAGATGGGTAAGATGGCAAGCCATGATGGGGCCATTTCGAGTTATCATACCATATTTTCAAACGTCTTCCTGACATAGCTTACATGTGAGCCGGACCAATGTCGCAACGATTTAGGTCTTGTGCGCCACAAAGGCGGGACGAAGCAGAGCACGTCGCTGATGGGAACACTAATCTGCCCGTTAATGGCGGGATAAATGACGCCGGTCCAATCGAACGATGCCATCTATCCTCGGCCAGCCAGCTTTTTGTCTTTTGGTCGCTCCCCGTTTACTCGAGCCTGCATCAGACAAGCATCTACAAAGGAGGGGGGTGAAGAGATGTCGATGCTTGTGAGTTGTCTGTAGAAGCATACCTACCTTAGGTACCTATTGCTATAAACGGCAGAAAGCAGAAAGGGGGAGGGGGGGCGTGCGACTTGTTTTGTCCCGTCTCTTTGATTGATTGCGCACAAAATGAGAAAGGGTGGGAAAACTTGCAGCCCAATTTCGAGCAAAATCTCGAATCATCTCGTCAAATGCCACATTGAACGACCAACGGCTAGGTAAGGTAGTAAGGTAGACAGACAGGGGGGTTTAGGCCACAGGGAAGAGGGTGGCTTTCGTTGCTTTCGTGGCGCAGCAGGAGGCACGTCTGAGGCGTCAAGAAAGATCTGCACGGCACGCAGAGGCCGAGGCGGCGAAAAAAGCCCAACACACGGGAAAGAAAGAAAAAAAGAAGGAGAGGAGCGGAGAGGACGCCGAGCAAACCCGGGGCCGTGGTCCAACTGCAAAACGAGCACGTGTTGCCTCGGGCAAGGCTGCATCTGTGGCGGAAATGTGAGTCATATCAGGCCTAGCGCACACCATTCTTCGTTTGTTTCATTTTGGGGGAGGGTGAGGAGACACGGTAGGTAGGTTGGTTGGTTGGTTGGGGGAAGGAAAGGGAAAAAAAAGGAAGAAGACGGAGAAAGGAGCGGTCGGGGGGAAGCTCCCAAGATTCGTCGAGGCCCTGGACGGAACGCGCCTCCGAGATACCGGAGCCCCGATGGCCGTGATTAGTGGGTCCACCAGCGGATCTCGACCCCCCGGGAGGGGGGCAGAAGGGGGGGGGGGGGGGGAGTTTGTTCAGCGGGGCGGGGGGAAGAGGCTTTTCCACCCGGCGATCGGCGGAGGGGTTCAAGCCGGCCCGCACGCACACGCACTAACACACACACACACTCTCTCTCACTCACATACGACTTCATACAACTCTCATCACAATAGGGTCCTGCAGGGGCAATTCGCGCAAAGGAAGCTGAGGCACTGCAGGAGCTGAAGGCGAGCGAACTTTTGGGGCCGGGGACCGGAGAGCCGCCGGACATTCTGCAGGGCCGCGCGTACGATTCTTCTTCTTTTTTTCCCTATGCGTGTCCTGCCGAAAGACTCTTTTTCTTCATTCTTTAACACGTGCAAGAGGCGAGAAATATCACGCCAGACACAATCTTTCCTTTTCCCCCCCGTCCTACTGTATCATCCCAGAAGGGGGTGTGCGTTTGGGTTCACTCGTTCGATGGCTGACGTTGTGGTTCGTCATGGACAACCACGTGCTGTGTCCATAGAGAAATTGCTTGGAAAGACAGACCGACCCCCTAGAAGGGTGCGTGGGAAGGGGAAAAAAAGAGAGAAAGAGAGAGAGAGAGAGACATGACTCGGTGAAAGGCCACCCCCAGGGGTCAGCCAGCCAGCCGGGTCTACCCGGTCTTTGGCTTGACACCAGACCAAAACGCTTTCCGAGCTAAGTGACAAAGTGGACAATAGGGGACTGGGGGCCAGGCATGCGTTCGTCGTTGTGTTCTGAAACATGCGCAAAAAAAAAAACATCGGACGAGTTTTCACCGATGAGCTTGGCGCGATATCGCTGGGGGAGACAGGGGGGGTAGGGGGGTCGGATATCTTCTCCTCGACTTACACGATGCCTCTAGTCGCCGTCGAGTCTTGGCTGCTTTTTGGGGTTTGCGACGGCTTCAGCTGGTCTGGGGCTGCTCGCTTGAGGCTCTGGTATGGAGATGGCACGCACGCATGCATTCTCTTTACACAGCAGAGTAGACTCTATCTCGGGAATGTGAAACTGAGTACCCGCCTCGAGGTCTTGGGAGGATCATCGCCGTGAGGCTCGGTTTGACTGCCGGTTCCAGTCTTGGCAAACTCCTGTTCATCTCTACGCAAGCGTGGGGACCCTGGGTTTCACGTTCCTCAGGACTTTGGAAGGGGCTTTATCGTAGCTTCTCAATTCATCGGAATTACATGCCATTGACCAAGCCGATCCGTTCAATGTAGGGAGGCCCATCAAGGTGTTTTCGACATTTCTCCTCGGCCATCGTGAATCTCAAAACTCGGCATTCCCTTGGAAGTCGCCTGGGATATCCCCTGCAGCGAATCTCGCGAGAGATCTGTTGACTATACTCTTGTAAATCGCATAGGGATCCGCACTTGTAGTTTTCAGAAACTTCGTGCTGACTTTGACCTTTGTCAACGTGCTCACTTACTATGCTGGAGCTTTTCTACTTGTGTGGATTAGTTCCTAAGCTACTACGTGACTAAGAAATCGTAATTGGCAAGGTTGGGTGCAGTAAAGCTTTGAGGGCTAAGATAAAGACAAAGCCTATAAGCCTTAAACACTTGAGTTACCACAGACAAGCAAGACACTGTGCGTAGATTGATGGCGGATTTATTCTAATATACGAAGTAATGTAAACAGAACGGCCGCCGCAAACTCTTTTCCTCATTCAAAGTCTTACTATTAGAATATATATACGTGTCTACGTAGTTTAGCTCCGAGTCTGAGGTTTCGTCCGGTAGCCTTCTAGTCAACTTATTTGCGCTCGTTATAGAGAAACACTTGCTGATTTACCTGCGAAGATGCCGAGTTGGGATGTTATAGCTTCGTGAAATACCATTGATAGCTCCAGACTTGAAGTTGAGCCCGGTGAATAGCGCGTGATATGCTTTCTGTCCATTACGTCTTGCACTCGCGACTTCCGACTGTCTCGGCACTCAATACTTCAGCCGCAAACAACACCCACAGCTAACAAGCATCTTCAATAAATGTTTGTTCGATGTCGAATAAATAGCTTCTACGAAAACTAGACCAAAAGTGCAAGAGCCAAGTTCTCAAATCAGCCCCTTTCTGCTGATTTACAGCATGAATATTTGAGGGAGCTGAGCTGAGGCAAGTTGCGCATGCTCAAGAAATCCCATGAGTTGCGTTGAGCTTGGTGTAGTTCCTAATCGAAACGTCTCAAATTCATTGCCGGCGTTTCGGCTAATTCGCAAGGCGCATTACGATTGATGTCTGCTTCAGCATGGTTTGGTCTATCCTCGCCGCGTGCCACTCAGCGTGTCACCTAGTCCCGGCCGACCATCTGGTCTATAGACAATATATCAGACATCTTGAGTCTCTGTGATCCTTTCCATGCTCTTCGTACAGCTTAGATCCGCGTTGCAATGTCATATAAGTACCTTCGTATCGCTTTCGCAGATCGGTCAAAGCGGCTCATCACCAAAGGGGTCGTTACCATCCCGTGTCAGTAACTCGTCATCAATACATACTTGCGACGACTTGCTTTAGTAACATCCTGGCCTTTGGAATATGACGTAAAGGCGGCGGTCTCCGAGTTGATGAGCATCAAGACTGTTAAACATGAAGGGAAACGCTGCGTGTGATGGACTTGCTCGTGACGTCTCGTGCAGTAACGCCTAGAATGCTTGTTTATCCATGGTACAGACTCGCAACGAGTAGGGAATGACAGTGGTGTCAAGATATTATGCAATGTCGTCGAACCTCGAAAGGAGCGACTACGCCACAACTCTTGCTGTAGAGTCTATAGACTGGAATTGTACATAGACGACCTAACTGTTTGGAAAGAGATGCACATGTATGTAGCTGCGTGATGCGTTGAGCCGACGTACAAGGATTCACCCGATTCAAACCATATCATAATGAACCATGTCCTGAGGATCCCTTCATAACTACGGATTTTATGTGGCCTTTGTTTGAACAATGTAGTAAAGTTAACGGCGTACGACGCAGCAAGTATGCAACCGCAAGGGACGTTCACCATGGAACAAGTCCAAGTTGCCATGCCGTCCCCTATCTTAATACTCTATGGCATTCAATCATTATATCCTATGGAACCATCACTTTGTCCTACAGATAGTCCCGGAGAAGCTGGATTCATCGTGACGAATGTCCGACTTCTCTGCCAGCAACCAACCCCTGCTATCGACTACATGTAAGGGGACAGGATTGCCCGACTTGGAACAAGCCACTGTTCTTGCTTGACAAAGCTCTAAGCTCCTATTGAAGACTTGAACATGACCTTTGGTCAAGTTGATGGGCTGAGAAACCCGACGGTTTAACAGAACTGGCCTATTCATTCATTTCATCGTGATCGCTCCAAGCATCTCACCATCAAGCTACAAGTGTCGGCCAAAAAGAAACAGACACCTCTTCCGAAACAAGAGCCCATGCGTCAAGATCTTCCAAACAGACAAGAAGCAGGCCATTGTACCCGCGAGAAGGGGTATCAACTGAGCAACTGAACCAATCTTGTCGGCGCCGACCCCCTGCACGTTGTTGACTTGTATGAGATACTCGACAGTCGCTATCGACAGGCCCAGCAAGCCCGCGGACAGGAGCACGAGCACAATCTCAATGCGCGGCCGTTGTCCAATGCTGCGCTTGAAGCCAGCCTCCAGCCCGCCGCGGAAGCGCCGCACGCCGGCGTAGACGCAATACCCGACCAGCGCCACGCAAGCGACCAGGCCGATGACGGACAGCGCCTGGCCGAGGGACCTGAACCAGCCCGTCATGGACGAGGGCCCGAAGAAGGCGACTTCGCGGCATCCCGGGCGGAGCATCTCATGGACGCCGACGAACCAGAACCAGATGCCGTAGGCCGACAGCGCCGTGTAGAAGAGCACGCGGAGGAAGCCCGATGCGTGGCCAAAGGCGGCGACGCCGTCGCCCGTGACGCTCGAGAGCGAGCCGCATAGCAGGAACTGCACGATGACGGCGCCCACGGCGGGACCCGATCGTCGGGCAGACTCGGTGCAAAGGCCGATGAAGATGGCGGTCTGGACGATGAGGTTGAGCAGGCGCAGGGCGCTCTCGTTGGCTGGTTCGAAGAGTGTCGTGAGGAGCGTGGCGACCCATTGGGCGTACACGCCGATGCGCACGCCCAGGCCGTACAGGTCCGCGTTTCCCGTGATGGGCGGGCAGGTTGCGAGAGAGGCCATGGTCGGCTTCAGTCGGTGTCGTTGGAAGCGTGCGCCGGTCAAAAGGTGGCGGAAGCCGAAGACGTTGATGTCCCGGAGCGGAGGACCGGAGCCGATGTGGGGCCGTGTCTTCGACCTCTGGATAGAAGAGCGTGCGCAGGCCTTGGAGGCGAAGCGCCGACGGAAAGCTAGAGAAGTATTCGTTCCTTCTGAAGCAAGACCAATCTCGGGACCGGACGTAGTGATAAACGGCGAGATTTGGAAACGAGCGACTGGAATCCCAGGCTCAGAATGGAGACCACCGCCGAAGGCAAACTGCTTCACACTCCCAAGGGAGCGCAGATATAAATATCGCAACGTTGGTATCGTATCCTGGCTTTTCATCTGCTCATAGAACCCCCTGCGCGGGACGCAATACGGGTCGCCAGCGCCCCCTGACGAAATCAATCCTTTGCGCTCAGCCTGACACGCGAGGGGCGGAAGCTGACACGCCCAGCTCGACCTCGACTGAATGGTCTCGCGACGCTGTCGACTCTTTTTCCAGCCTGCAGCCTGGGTTCACTGTCCGGCGCCGATCGGACATTGCTGCAGACGAAAGGAAAAACAAAGAGACGTGGCGTCCCGGCGCGCGTCGTGTCAGCACTCTTGCCGGTACGAAATAGACCCTCGCGGGTCTAGACCTGTCTGGCTGCCAGATAATGCAAGAGGCCCTGCTTCTAAAACAGGGACCAATGGAGAGAGCCTGTTTGCGGGCAAGGCAGCAACAAGTCAGCCTTCTTCTGCCTTGGGAAGCGCCCGATATGCAGCCTCACGAGGCTGATTTGTCCTGTCAGCAGGGGGGATTCAGAATGGGGTCCGAAGCCCATGTCACTACAGCTGCCTCAGACGCTCGCGAGCCTGCGAGAGCCGAGGAGAAAAAAGAGAGCTGTCAAGTCGGCTAACCATGAATCGCAAGATAATCTGTACCAAAAGGGTGTTTTTTGACACTCGTCATGCTTCTTTTCCTTTAACCTACCGATGCTGCCTGATACCATGCGCAAATACTAACCGCCGTTGTCACCAAGCCATTCAAGAGTGACGGAGACCGACTCTGCAAAAGCATCAAGTTATAGTTCCTTTAATCGACAACTGCCATGTCAGTCGAAAACGGCATCGCGAACCTCGTGGCGCGTGGCACCTGTCCCGTCCAGGGCAACGGCGACCTCTACGGCCTGGGCATCCGTCTCGGGCTGTACATCCAGATGATGACGGTGCAGCTGTCGGGACTGCTGAGCGTCTACTTTCGCGTCGAGGACCACATCGGGCAGGGGACAATCATCTTTGTGCTATCGACGGGCATCGTGCTCGTGCGCCTCATCAACGCCAGCATCGGGCTCGGCGGCGGCGGCAGCGGCACCGAGGCGGGCGCGGCATCGGATCCGCCCATTGAGCCGGTCGAGGTGTTCCCCGTGCTGACGCTGCTTCTCATCCAGCTCGGCGTGTGCCGCGTGTCGACGCGCAACAAGACGGTCATGCTCATCTGGATGGTCGAGCTCGTCGGCCTCACGGCGCTCTTCAACTACTTTTGGTGGAGGGGCATGGACCTGCTGCCGCGATCGTGTCCCGACGACAAGGCCTTCTTCTTCGCAAAGGTCAGCATATGGGGCTGGTTCAGGAGCTTCAACAAGGCTTCGGCCGTCCTGACGGCCATTGGCACGTCTGTGGCCGTCATTAGTTATTGCGGATGTGAGAGAGCCCTCTCTGCTACCCCCCTTCGTCGAGACCTATCAAAGCCGTATGAGCAGACTAAGTCATGAGACGAAGAGATGCTGACGCGGATTGTTTCTTTCCCCTCCCTTTTGGTTAGCCATGATCTACCTCGGCGTCTTGGTCGTATACGCCTTCTTCCGGAGGGGCGGCTTCGATGGGTTCGCGCCTCCGTCCGAGGAGGAGGAAGAGGAGGAGCGAAGCCAAGCCGTGGGCGCCCTCGACCTACTGGCCAACGTGGGCGCCATTGTGTACGTCGAGGTCTCGCTCAAGTGGAACGGCATCACGGGGGTGCACTCGCTCGACAGCCCGGGCCAGTTTATGCCCTTCTTCATCGCGCTCGCTCAGCTCCTAAGCGTCTTTTACTCGGCCGCCAAGTACTTTTTGCAACTACACGCGGACGCGCATGCTTCCGACAGCGAAGATGGTGCGTATTTGCCTGCTTTTGAAAATCTCCCCCCTTTGTTTCTCTTTGATGAGACGTGTGTAGCTGGGGAAAAGGCTGACCGTCTGTTCCCCGACATTTTCCGTCGCCTTGCCGGTGTTGCAGATTCAACGCCGCGGTGTCACCATGCCAGCAAGGCGCCATCGTCAAGAAACGACGACGAGCAGATTCAGCTCCAGTGACGATTCGAGAAAGAGGGTTCGGGTGCATGCGAAGACGCAATTCGTCCTTTACAGGTCCGCGTTGCACAGCAGCGGGTGAAATTTGTACGCTCATGTAATCGTAAGTGCGGCTTACACATGAAGGCCGGTCTCGAAAGCTTGAGGAGAACATCAAGTTCGTGTGTATGAAACCGGCGACGAGGTAAGTTGACCGTCTCCGAGGATTCCGTGATGGCTTTCTCGCGTATCAAGCAGGACATCATCGTCGTCGTCGTCAGCAAATCATCCGCATGTCTTGGGCCGGGGGTTTCCTTTGTCTCGTCTCGGGTTGCTCGGGCTTACTTTTGAATACCCGACTGGCAGAGACAAATATGCACTCTCAAGTGTTCACGCTTTCAACTGCCGACAGGTGTTAGCGCAAGGAAGAGGAGAAGCAGCAGGAGAAAGGACTGCAGAAGAGACAAAAAGTGACGACAGTCAAAGACAGAGACAGCCCTAAACGGAAACGGGCATCGCGCGCTCAGCAATGAAGCACATACCTTGACTAAGCTACCTAGGTAAGGTAGCTAACTTATTTACTGTACGAATATGTACGTTCCCGTTCCCGTTCTCTGTCAGTTTTACCCCTCGTTTTCCGCTGGCCCAGATCGCGGGCATTGCTTGATGATGACATGCAGATCGATCAATCATGTGCATCATTAGCCCTGCCGGTGCTGACGGTTCCAGTGCAGCCAAGCCAAGCCAGCCATGCATACCTGCGACAGTAGTCATGAAGCCGGACGATCTGCAAGAAGACTGCAACGGTGAGCATGGCGGTATGAACCCCGCTCGTCATTGCCGACGATTTTGTTCTTGTTCTTGTTCTAGCCAATCTGTGTCTTCCAGTCCTGGTCCATGTTCATGTCCATGTTCATGTCCATGTCCTTGTCTGCCGCGACACCATCGGCAACAGTCCCGGCAACGACGACGACAACGACGCCATCCTCCTCCTCCTCCTTGCTTCCCATCCTTGGCGAATACGAGCATCCATCTGCAGCGGCACCACCACCACCACCACCACCAGCATGGAAATCTCCCTCGGTCCCTGGCGCGCACTCGGACCAGCAGAGGATGGTGGTGGGGACGACAATGTCGCTGCACGGGTCTGCAGCCGGGTGCCAGAGCGAGACATGGTGTTGGTCCGCGGTCCAGCCATGACTTTGATTTAACTCATTTGCAAAAGGATCGCCCTTTTAATAACAAGAGCGAGATTACCTGGCGCGTCTCCCGCACCCGCCGTGTATCACGCCTCGAGGCTTCTCGCCATCCAGCCGGAGCGAGGTTATTGTCGTTGACCATCATGTTGCTGCTCGCCGTCTTTGCCGTCTTTGTGACGGTCCGCGCAACCCAGGGAAGAGGTGGAGGTGGAAGAAGTGGTGGTGGTGAGAGTCTCCTCGACAACCTCGTCACATTTGGCGACAGCTACACCGACGAGGGCCGCGGCGATTACTTTTCTCGCAACCGTCGTCCTCCCCCCGAGGGCCAGCTTGTGCCTTTCAAGAACGTCACCTACAGCGGCGGCTATGCGTGGCCCCGATTCGTCGCCGCCCGCACCGGAGCGAGCGTGTACAACTATGCCGTCGCCGGCGCCATGTGCTCCAACGACATCATCTCCCGCATCCTGGGCCCCATCAACGCGCCCTTTCCGTCAGTCGCCGAGTACGAGGCGCCCGTCTTTCGCCGCGAGGCCGGTAACCGCGCCCTGTACCCGAATCGCCGGTCCGACAACACCGTCTATGCGCTCTGGGTCGGCACAAACGACCTCGGCATCGACGGCTTCCTCGGCGCCACGCAGCACAAGGACAAGACCATCACCTCCTTTGTCGAGTGCGTCTGGACCTTGTTCGACAGCCTCTACCGCGCGGGCGGTCGCCGCTTCGTCCTCATCAACCAGTATCCCCTGGAGATCGCCCCCATGTATGCCACCCCGGGGGCCGCGGGCACGGGCAACACGCGATACCAGCGTGACAGGGCGGCCTACAACGTGACCGAGTTCCAAGACAAGCTGCAAGAGTACACGACGAGCGTCAACACCATGTTCGACTATGGCGTCCCCTTTGAGCTGCTCGTCAAGGCACGCTGGCGAGGTGCCTCGTTTTCCATCCTCGACGTCCACTCCATCATGACGGATGTTTACAACGATCCAACGCGCTATCTCGATAGTCCGGCCAACGTGACGGGCACTTTCCGCAACTGTGCAAGGGGCTGTGTCGACTCTTCCGAGCCGCTCACGAGCTTCATGTGGTGAGTGCTTCGCTGTGGCTACATCATGGGTGAGGCGCGATTCAGTGCAAGTCGTTGACTCTCACTACTCAGGTTTGACGAGCTCCATTCCTCGGAACGTATGCACCAAATTATCGCTAAGCACTTTACTGACCTGGCCGTCAACGGTCGCTCGAAATACGGAACGGCCTACCGTGGTTAAGTGTTGCGATCTTTTCTCACTTAGAAGGAGTCCCCGGTAGATGATGCAGGTGTCATCAATTCGATAGCAGCCGCCAAAAAGAAAACTTGTCAAGGGAGCGGTACCTGAAGCCCGACAGCCGCCAGTGTGGGCAAAAGTGAGAATGCCAAAAAAACGATATTCTTGAATTATTCGCGATATATTTGCCCCGAGCCAGAATCGAACTGACGATCTCATCATGTGCTACCGAGTTACCAGGAGCTACTAGTGATGCGCTGTACCACTAAGCCATCGGGGCGGATCTCCGAATGTCTTCGGATTGGTTGAAAGAGGAGGAAGCAAATGAGGATTATCAAGGTGGATGAAATTCGTGGGTCTGCAAGGGTTGAGGGTGGAGATGGAATGTCATGGAGACGTTCGCATTGGGCCGACTCGACTTGGCGAGAAGTGTTGGTCGGTGGAATTCGGTACATGAAGCTGTAGGGAGTTTTGGTTGGCCGAGAGTGAAAGATGTTTGGCTGGCTTCATTTTCGGCTCGGCAACTTTGTGTATGTTCTGGATGTGTTTTTATTTCTTTTCTGGATAAACAAAGTCTTCTTGTATATACATTGACGGCATTTAGTTGTGGAAAGATTAGCCGAAGACTCGAAGTAACGGTTAATATGGTGGCTCAGGAGCCAACGTTGAATATTTCTGCAACTTGCGTCTTTTCCAGCGTTCGTGCCGTTTCGCATGAACGATCTCTCATTCGCATTCATCATCTGGATGTTCATCATCTTGATCTAAGAGATCATCTCAATCATGGCCGGGTGCCGACCTATGTCTATCCCGTCTGCTGGTCCTTGGGCAAATACTTCATGTAGCGAAAGACGTAGTGACCCCATTTCGCGTCCGGCCCTTCACCCGGCGGTGGCATGGGCGCGTATTCGTCGAGGTCGATGTCGAGGGACCGAATCACCTGAAAGCCGCATTTTTCGTACATCCTCCACGCCGGCTCCGAAGAGTGAACCCAGGCAAAAACACCCTCTTGGTCGCAGATACTAGTCCCCCAGCGGAGAAGGGCAGAGCCAACACCGCGACCTTGAAACTGCGGCGATACGGAGAGACCGACAATGTACATGCATTTGACGCCGTCGGGCATGACCTCGGCCATCCAGGCCTCCATGTCGCGACCGGTCATGGCTTCGAGCCGTTTGATGGGATCGTTGACAGCGTCTGGTCCGGGATTGACGTCAGCCGTCGATCTCGGCTTGTTACCGGAGTCGTCTGGGGGTAGCGGGCCGTGGCGCTCCGGGAGAAGCTTCTTGTCCACCTGGAAGCCGCGGAAACCCCAAGCACAGTGGCCGATCATTATGCCCGAGGAGTCGACGGCCTTGAGAATGACGCAGCGCGGGTTCCGCATGAGATCCGGCATGCGCTTCAGCGAGTCGGCCTTCATGTCGAAAGGTTCCTTGCCGAGAGCCTTCATCTGGGTCTGCCGGTCTGCCAGAAAGGCGTCGGCGCCCATCTGAGCAATGGTGGGAATGTCATCGAACTGGGCGTGCTCAATTGTGAAGGTGAAGTCGGTCTTGGCTGCCATGGTGTATTCAAATACTTGGCTCGTCGCCTTGTCGTGTATGGCTCATTGTCTTGTCGAGGACAACGGCAACCAATGCCCCATTTATATGGCATTCATGGAATAGGACATGCGTGATGTGCTTGCTTGTCGCTGCTAAGGTCGCAATGACCTCGAGCTACGTTGAGTTGAGTGGTTGCAGAGACCGGCTGAGTCACCCGGCGATGCTGACTCCGGCCCGAAATGCACCAGACTTTGCCGACCAAGACAGACGAAACGGGGTCACGACGATTTGCGCAAAAAGATCAACGGCAGCCTCTTCGCTACGGAGCGCTGGCATGCCTGAGCGTTTCCAGAATTCTGTCAACAAGCGCTGGACCCTCTTGTTCCGACACGCCTTCCAGCACGAGCGTCTTGTCCCTCGACTTTGCGCCGTGCGTCAAATGGAAGCGCGACTTTGGGATTCCGGCGACATCGGACACGAGTTTGATGACGGCCTTGTTGGCCTCGCCGTCTCTCGGCTGCGCGGCGACGCAGAGCTCCACGCAGTCATCGAGGACCGATAGGATGCCCTCGCGGTCTTTGCTGGCGCCTGGCTTGACGCGCAGCTGTAGCCGGAGAGCACCACTGATGGACGATGATGATTTCTTGCTGCCCGCGATGAAGCGGACCGCGCCTCCAGATGCCATGGCGCGAACAGGGACGTGTGTACTGTAAAGAATGGAGTCTGCGGATGTCGATGTGGTTAAGGAGGACTCGAAAGCTCGAATCGAAAAGTGAGGCTTCTTCTGCGAAATGGAGAAATAATTACTGCATCAGCCACAAATAGCCGGGCGGATCAATCTCTTTCTCACATGCGCGCGCGTACGAGGCTATCAACTTTATTCAGACACGAAGGTCCTACTGCGCGAAAAGCCAAGGAAAAAAAACACAGCTTAATTATGAGTTTCACTTTCGCAACCAAAAACCTGCATGCTTCTCCCGTCGATATTCATTGGAAATCTCCATAACCAGGCAGACCATCCTTTATTGGCCTGTCCCTTTTTCCGCTGCTGCTCTTATCGCCTAGCCTACAGGTATCAAAGTACACAGGGACCAGAGCCCCTCCTCCCGTCGTCAGCGGGGAAAGTCCGGTCAGCTGAAGGGTGAGGTGGGGCTACTGAGCGAAACGTTGAAGTACCGTGCACTCTATCTCGCCTCGCGCTCCGTACCGAGTCTTTTGCCCCTCCAGAATTCTTTCTCACCTCATCCATCACCTCATTCCCCCCGATTCGCCTCTTTAACTCGCGAACTCAACACAACGCGCGACTCTCATACTGCCCACGATGTCTTCCGATTACGCTCTATCTGCGACTCACAAGGAGGTTCGTCGGCAAACATTGTTTCTCTGTGGCCTCTTAGATCTTGCCAAGAACCATTCACTGACCGTCAATTCTTCTAGATGCTCGAGAAGTCTCTTCTCGAGTCTGACCCTGAGGTCGCCGATATCATGGTACGTTCGCACACCTCCAATACTCTCCATGATTCGACTCGGACTCTAACATGGCAACCGTAGAAAGATGAGGTCCAGCGACAGCGCGAGTCAATCGTCCTCATCGCCTCCGAGAACATCACCTCTCGCGCCGTTTTCGACGCGCTCGGCTCTCCCATGTCCAACAAGTACTCCGAGGGTTACCCAGGTGCTCGCTACTACGGCGGCAACCAGCACATTGACAGAGTCGAGTTGCTGTGTCAAAAGCGCGCCCTCGAGGCCTTTCACCTAGATAGCGACAAGTGGGGCGTCAACGTCCAATGCCTCAGCGGCAGCCCAGCCAACCTGCAAGTCTACCAGGCCATCATGCCTCCTCATGGCCGTCTGATGGGTCTCGATCTTCCTCACGGTGGCCACTTGAGTCACGGTTACCAAACGCCTCAGCGCAAGTGAGTTGCCTCCCCCGCGACATGTGGCGAATCCACGCTAAGACCTCCCATTGTAGGATCTCTACCGTTTCGACCTACTTCGAGACCATGCCCTACCGCGTCGACCTCGACACCGGCATCATTGACTACGATCAGCTTGAGAAGAATGCCGCCCTCTTCCGTCCCAAGATTCTCGTCGCTGGCACTTCAGCTTACTGCCGTCTGATCGACTATGAGCGCATGCGCAAGATTGCCGACTCAGTTGGCGCTTACCTCGTCGTTGACATGGCCCACATCTCTGGCCTGATCGCTGCCGAGGTTATCCCTACCCCCTTCAAGTACGCCGATGTTGTCACCACTACCACTCACAAGTCCCTCCGCGGTCCTCGTGGTGCCATGATTTTCTTCCGCAAGGGAGTCCGCTCTGTCGATGCCAAGACCGGCAAGGAGACTCTGTATGATCTTGAGAACCCCATCAACTTCTCCGTCTTCCCTGGCCACCAGGGTGGTCCTCACAACCACACAATCACCGCCTTGGCTGTTGCCCTCAAGCAGGCACAGACTCCGGACTTCAAGGCTTACCAGGAGAAGGTTATCTCAAACGCCAAGGCTCTTGAGAACAAGTTCAAGTCACTGGGACACAAGCTCGTGTCTGACGGCACCGACAGCCACATGGTTTTGCTCGATCTTCGTCAGCACAGCCTGGATGGTGCGCGTGTCGAGGCTGTCCTGGAGGCCTTCAACATTGCCTGCAACAAGAACTCGATTCCCGGTGACAGGAGTGCACTGACTCCTTGTGGACTCCGCATCGGCACTCCTGCCATGACGAGCCGTGGCTTCGGCGAGAAGGACTTTGAGCGCGTCGCCGTCTACATTGACGAGAGCATCAAGATTTGCAAGGAAATTCAAGCATCGCTCCCCAAGGAGGCGAATAAGCTGAAGGACTTCAAGGCCAAGGCTGCCAGTGGCGAAGTTTCTCGCATCAACGAGCTCAAGAAGGAGATTGCGGGCTGGACCAGCGCGTTCCCCTTGCCCGTTGAGGGATGGCGCTTGGACGCCGGCATCTAATCGGATGTCGAACATTGCACGGTACGAAGTTATTTATGTGTATGGGAGGATTGGTCGGGCGGATTGCAAAAGTCATGAGCAAAAGCTGGATTTTCAACACGGTTCCCTGTATTATTCAACACGGTTCCCGCGCTCACCACTTTGAAGGAGCATTGCACTTTGAGGAGTACGGACATTGAGAGTTACAGCTCTTAGTATATAGAAGATGCACAGGGCACGCCGCTGGGCTCGCCAGATTACAAAGTACATCAAATCACAAGTCTGGAAGTTGTTGTAGCACATTTGTTGAAGTTTCGACTTGAAGTTGCACGCCGACGCAGCCGATGGCACCGTTCTTGGGACCTAAATTTAGTGAATGCAGGGGTGCTTCACATAGAAGTTTGCTTCGGCTGTCGGTGCTGCGGAGTTGCAGTAGTCTTGGGACCGGAGCATACCCTTACAGTAGCGTGTGGATTGCGATGGGACAATCTATTTTGGTCTATGACAGCTTGGCTCATATCGTAGTAGAGCAGTTTCTATAGATGACCGTGGCTAAAATGAGGAGCAAGATGAACCAGAGTTATCTGTTTACTATCGTAGCCACGACTCGATCTGACATGAGTAGATGCTGATTACGGGATGACCCAGATTCTCAATGAAACGCCATCTTGTCCGTCCGTTTTCCAATCGTGTGCCAGAGTTCAATGTGCTAGGACATGTCCCGCTCCTCCCGTTGACCGTATGCCTCCTTGTGAGCAAAACAGTCATGGCACAGACACGCCATGATATCTTTGCGGATTTTTATGTTTCTTGGTGGTATGATTCGGTTCGTTCTGTCTTAATAGTCGGTCGTACCGTCGCCTTCGCTGCCCGTCTCCGGCTCCGTAGGCTTGGGCGGATCAGGCGGCTGCGGCGTCTCGGGTCGATGGGGAGCCGTGCTCGCGTGGGAGGCTCCGCTCCAGGACATGGCGGGAGAGAGAGGGAAAGAGTAGGCGAGAATGTGTGATGTAAGGTTGCAGTTGTTGATGTTGGAACTATCTGTCTGCGATGCTGATCTGTCCTCAATGGGAAAGACGAAGGAGAAGCAGAAAGCTGTAGGGGTTAATGAATAGAATGAGATCTTCGGATGCTTGAAAGAGGGGAGATGCGGGTTTTGTGAGCATCAAATATCGGAAATCGAGACTCCTCGGTAGTTGGAAACAAAAGAAAAAGCAAAAAACTACGTAGGATAAGGCGGTGGTGCGAATTTTGTTACTTGATCAATCTCGATTGATATTGGGCTTGCCGCCGACGAAAGACCATCGTCATCTGCGGGGAGACGCAAAAAGGGAAACGGGTTGACGTCAGGCATGTGAGATGTTGTCTCGCACGGGAGTACGAATAGGGAGAAAGAAAAAAAAAGCCCTCGTCTCCTTTTGGGCAGAGAGCATAAGTGCTTTCTGGCACAATCTACTTGAACTTTTTTTTGGTCCCCCGCTTCGTCCTTTGCCCCCCCCCCCCCCTTTTTTTTATTGACGTCTTCCTCTCCTTGCTTTCCAGCCGAGCCGCCCACAACTGGCACACCTCGTTGCCGCCTTGTCTTGACGCACAAAAGTGGAAGCTGGTTGCTGAGTATCGCGAAGCTCTGTGTGTCTCCTGGTGCTTTACGTGCCCGAAATACTTTCTTCCTACCTTGTACGAATAGCCGGTGCAGCCCCCCTCCTCCCCCTTGTGAGACATTGACAGTGGTCGAGAGCGTACAGTAAGGTTGACAGTCGCGCGGCGCCGCCGGGCCGGTGCTTGGCCAAGGGAGCGCTCGGGCGTTACGCGGGCCGCTGTGGGAGGGGGTTCCCGTCTGGGTGTCTTAAGGGTCTCTCGATGATTTATACTAGACTGTGACGTGAGGATCGGTGGGGAGAAAGAGCGTGTTCGAGACGGGTAGATGTGCGTGCTCATCGAAGGGTGGCTCAAGAACTGTTATCCTCGAGCGGTTCAGCTCGGACGGGCCAAGTCGGCGCGACATCCGATTCTTGGATGCAAGGGGTTACCAGCCAGCACTCTGTGGTGTTAATTACACGAGAGTGAGTGTGCGTGTTGGACAAGGTCGAGCTGCAGCGAGAGTTGAAAGCAGTCTGCCTTGCTTAAGAGGGTGGCACATGGATACGAAGTACGACATGATGCTTTCCCGCATGTATCATTACACGTTTACGTCTGGCTACCTTTGATCTATGGTGGCTCTGCGCTTCTTCTTCTTCTTTTTTTGTGTCGTTGTGCTTTTCCCGGTAAGCAGTCTCGGTGGTACAATACAAGAAAAGAAGTTCATTATTACAAGAAAGAACCGAGACAAAAAGAACCAAAGAGCACGGCACATGCTCAACTCCCCGCCCCTTTCTTATGAATACCTAGTCAAGTGACTCAAGTTTACACCTTGACCAGCTTGGCGCCGGCTTGGATGTACCGGGCGATGCAAAAGACGATGGATCCGGCGAGCATGGCAAAGCCACAAAACAGCTGCAGGCCCAGGAAGCTGCCGTGCTGGGCGGCTACGATGGCGCCGCCAATGGGGCTGCCGGTGAGGGCGCCAATCGACTGGATGGCGAAGGCGGTGCCGACGCGGGTGCCGATCTCGCGGATGTCTGAGATCTGGGCAATCAGCGTCGGGCCGAGGGAGATGAAGCCGCCAGAGGAGAAGCCAAAGATGACCATGAAGACGATGATGCCGGCCGTGTTGCTGACGGGCACCCAGACGGCGAGGCAGAAGAGGGCCGAGATGAAGGTGATGACAATCATGACGTTGTATCTGCCTACTTTGTCGGCGACGATGCCAGGGATGATGCGACCAAAGATGCTATACGGGACTTGTCAGTCTCTACTTGTAGCACTTCAAACAGAACGAAACGAGACTATCGACCAAAGAAGAGAATATATCGCGGCAGAAGGTGAGAGTGTAGAGAGATGCTCACCTCACGGCGTTGAGAATCGGCAACAGATACGGAATCAGCGCCGGAGACGTACCAGCCGCCTCGGCCTGTAGCAGGACATAGTTGAAGGGCAGAAACATCCCCCACATGAAGAGGAAGAGGGCGGCCGTGGTGACGGCCATGCGGACGTCGCGCAGACTGTGTGCGTACTCGGCCAGGCGGAACGGCCTCGGCCGCGGGGGCAGCCGGGACTTGACGGTGAGGCAGGCAAAGGTGAGGAGGGCGAGGAAGACAAAGGCGACGATGCGCATCATCCAGGGGAAGCCGAGGCGCTGGATGAGCTTGGTCATCATGATGGGCAGGACGACGCCGCCGACCGAGGAGCCCGAGACCATGACGCCAAAGGCAGCGGCTCGGCGGCGCGAGAACCAGGTGACGAGCGAGGACATGCAGCAGTTGAAGACGGCGCTCGAGCCAATGGCTGCCACGACCGACTGCGACAGGAAGAACTGGTAGTAGTTGCTCGACAGCGAGACCATCATGAGGCCGAAGACGTACGCCAGCGTCCCGCCCCAGAGCAGCCATCGGGGGCCGTAGTTGTCAAACAGGCGGCCAAACTAGATGTTTTTGACAGACATGTCAGCACTCTTCTTGCTTCAAACTGGTCCTCCTCTTTCTCCTTCATCCTCCTTCAGTCGTCTTCTTTTCTTTTTCTCTTCGTCTGAGAGAACGAAATACAGAAGCCGAGAGGGGGCAGGAGAGAAAAAGGGGGACAAGCACATCACATGAAAGGGGAAAAAACAAGACTCACCAGAGTGCCGCAAAACACCATCATAAACACCTGCACAGACAGGATCCAGCTGACCGTCGAGCTATCGTAGTCGCGCAGGGGGCCCGAGACATAGTACTGCTCAAACACGCCGACGCAGTTGACCAGGCCAAACGTGCAAAAGAGCGCGCACCAGCCGCCGGCCACGACGAGCCATGCCGCCGCTCCGCCATCCGGAAAGTCCCCTCCTCCTCCGGGCGGGCCCGCCGTCGTCGTCGTCGTTTTCGGTGTGGAGACTCCGGCCGCCGGCAGTGGTCCTGCGACTTCCGTCTTGGCGCCGCCCGTAGCGGCTTCGGCATCGGCGCTGGCATGCAGCGTCTCGGATCCCGGAATGTGGCCCCGCTCCAGGTCCGCGTCCGGATCTCCACCGCCGCGGGACGTCGTCTTGATGGTGGAGGATAGGTTCTTGGAAAGTGTGGTGCCACGCACGAAATTCGAGTCGTTGCGCTGCTTCTCGTGTAAGTCGTCGGACGAGGACCGGGACGTTGATGAGGCCGTCATCTTGGGCTGGGTATCTCTTTTCCCCCTTGAATTTCCGCAATGACACCACACACACAATCTCTCTCCTTTCCGATCTCTCTTTCCCTCTTTATTACTTTCTCTCGTCCTCTTCTCACCCTTTCTTCCCTTTCCGACTGTCGACGATTGATCCCCCTTGGTGAACTTTGGGGGAGAAAAAAAGGTGTCCCCGTCGTCCCAAGTGAAGACCCAAGTGAAGAAGGGGAATAATGGGGAAAGGAGAGGGAAGACCGGTGCACGGTTCGTCAATGGGAGATGCGCAAAGCGCAGTGCGGTAGTTTATACGAGAAACAGAAAAGAGACAGAGGGAAAAGAAGCCCTGTCCAGGTGCCGGGAAGCCACCCGATCGGTACTCTCTGTCTGCAGGGACCGAGGATGAAGGGATTCACTTCTTTTCTCCACCCTTGTCTCTCTCACACGCACTTGCTCTTCAAGGATCGAGGGTCCTTTTTGAACTTTCCCTTTCCAAATCGAGGCTCGTCACTTTGCGATTTCCCTTGGTCCTGGAGCGCCTCTCTGCTTTTCCCTCGTCGTTGCGGGTCTCGGGCTTCAGCATCCGGCGGTGGCAAACAGGGCTGGAAGGTGGCGGAGACGAGGTTCAAGGGTCGATGGTTTTTCTCCTCGCTGTGCTTTGCTCGGCTGCCTGTGTTTGGATCGGGACACGGGAAGAGGAAGAGAGATGTAATTGATCCGCGGGTTCATGTGTGACAAAAGCTCCCACCGTTAGGCTCTCCTTTTGGTGTATCTCGTCGTCCTTGTTTCCCTGTTGCTGTATGTCGCCTTCCGCTCCTTCTTGTGTGTGCGAGGAGTGTCTGCTGCTTTTCTGTTCTTTTCCTTAGATGTTAAATGTGAGTACTTGAGATAGATGGGCAACTGGATGCGAGTCTTGGCGAGACATAGTCTGCTTATATGTGTAAAAGTCACGATTGGCGACGAGAATTAGTCTGCAGTTGCGGCCTATTCGATTGGAGGGTCGGAGACTCGGAGCACGGAGGCATGAAATGGCGAGCGCCGACACGGAGTTTAGCAGTTCATGGTGGACATGCACACATGGGGAAAAGGAGACGCCTCAGAGTATGAGTGGGTTGATTAGCACTACCCCAAAGCATCCATCCCGTCTTTGGCCTGGGATCCTGCTCTCGGTCTCCGAGCCGATCGAGCATCTCACATTAAAGGAAAGAGTCATGAAGAGAGAGAAAGAGAGAGAGAGAGGATGGGTGGATTAAAGCGGAGTATTCAGGGGGGCATGGGAGGGGAACCATCGAATTCGCAGTCAGGGTAGCGCAACGCCTCGTTCTCAAAGTCGACAAACAAAGGGCCGTCTATCCTTCCCCATCCGACCGCTCGGCCGCTTGTCAGGAGGCTTGCCTAGGTCTGGTGTGATTGTTAGGTTGGCGGCAGGCCTAACAAGTAACTTAGCTTGGTAGTGATGAGTGTGTGGATGCGGCTCCCGGGCTTAAGGGTCATCGGCTTCGGATTTATCGACGGCCGAGAAAGGCAGAAAATGCCGTAAGTTTGTGTGTGTGCCCTGGGTGCATGTGCTGAGGGCTATTGGTCTTATGCTAGTGAATGGCTTTTTTTTTTCGTGCTATGCTAGCTATCCACGTTGCTTTTTCCTTCTGCTCTTACAGAACGCTGGCAGGCAGGCTGGCTGAGTACCTCGCTTCTTGGTGTTGAGCACTCGGGCGGTGCGTGTCACTTGTCCAGTAACCCATTTCCCTGTCCGACAAGGGGGGGGAGGAAGGAGACACGACTGGGGTACGAACCTGTACAGTACACGGCACCCATCGACGGTACGTGCGTTACCTGGCAGGGCCTCTAGAAGTCAGGTGGGTCCCGACAGTCCATGACAGCTGCAGAAAATGCTGCTCGCCCCAGGTCGACAATCGAGGTACCGGGTACCAACCAGTCGTATCTGGTACCTGCATGCACGGCCTTACCTCATCCTCGCCCAAGGCTTCAGACCTTCTGGCAACAGCGGCGACGACCTCCATCACCATCGCGTCCGCCTTCAACCCTCGCACTTGGCCGTTGTGCCGTCGTCTGAAGCGCGTGCTTTCATGCCCGCTGCCAGAAGCTTCCGTCTGGGCTATCTCAAGACCGTCATGGCTTCGGCCCGCAGCGCGTACCATGGCGCAACCCACGCATCCAATGCTCCCCAGTTCACCGTCACCTCGCTGGGCCGCTGGTCGTGTGTCAACAAGCAACTCCCTCGTAAGTAAAAAAAAAAAAAAACACATCATTGACCACATGAGACGGTTCGAATCAAAAGCCAACATTTCTGCTAGCTGTAGACAAGATCAAGGCGCTTCATGTCTACGACTTTGACAACACTCGTGAGGATTCACCCCAGCTTGCCCCCTTCCTCACTCAAACAGCCACTCACTCACCCTCATCCCATGTTCAGTCTTCCAGACACCCCTCCCCAACATGAATATCTGGTTCGGCGCAACTTTTAGTAAGCTTTGCAGCCCGGGTTTATTCATTAACGGTGGCTGGTGGCACGACAGTAGCATCCTCGCCGCCACTGGCCAGGGCCTCGAGAAGGAGGAGCCGCGTGCCTGGGAGGGTTGGTGGAACGAACAAATCGTCGAGCTCGTCCGACTCTCTTCCTTGCAGCCCGATGCCCTTTGTGTTCTTCTGACGGGCCGTTCGGAAGGTGGCTTTGCCGACCTCATCAACAAGATGATCACCAGCAAGAAACTCGAATTCGACATGGTCTGCCTCAAGCCCCGGGTCAGCCCGACCAACCAAGCATTCGGCAGTACGATGCACTTCAAGCAGCTCTTCCTCGACTCTCTGATGGAAACGTACAAGGGAGCCACCGAGCTCAAGATCTACGAGGACCGCCCCAAGCACTCAAAGGGCTTCCGCGACTTCTTTGCTGAATTCAACCGCCGTCAAAGAGTCATCCCTACCAGAGGTCCCATCGCTGCCGATGTCATTCAGGTTCCGCACATCTCCACCTCACTTAACCCCGTCGTCGAGGTCGCTGCAGTCCAGAAGATGGTCAACGTGCACAACGAGACTGTTGACAAACTGGCTGAAACGCACTGGTCTCGAATGGAGATCAAGAAATTGGTACGCAGCACGGGTTACATGATAAACAAGGCCGATGTGAAAAGACTTGTCGCACTTGCACAGGTTCCTCCGCTGCCCAGGCATCGCGAACTCAAGCGTGATGACCGCTTTGTCCTCATCGCCAATGGTGACTGCCCCCCAGCCACACTGGCCAAGATTGGCGGCCTGGGCAGCAAGATGCTCTGGGAGGTCACCGCGACTGCCTGTCTCGATGATAGCCTTTGGGCCGTCCGTGTACGCCCGGTTCCCTCTACCGCCGTGTACCACACCGGGAATGATGTCCCAGCAGTTGTGCTCGGTTTGCGACGCAACTACAGGATGTCCGACGTTTCCAAGATCACCAACTGGGTGCCCGCGGCCCCGGACCAGGCATTCGTCTTTGAGACGTCCGTGGGTGAAAACGCCGTCTTGAAGATACAGACCGAGCGTGAAGATGACGAGGATTTCGGAGCCAAGAAGGGTTCAAAGCGCAAACACGACGACGACGACGACGACGACGAACCATCACGCTCAGGACCCGGGCCCTTTAACGCGCGCAGTGATGCCAGAGGCTATCACACGAGTGCTCGAGGGGCTCGCGGCAGAGGCGACCGTGGCATGCGCGGCGGGCGCGGCGGCAGAGGTGGCCGCAGAGGCGGCGGCTTCCACGGCTACCGCTCCCTCGACGATGTTGAGCCCAAGAACGAGCAAGGCGGCTACGGTCCCAAGGTTGATTATGACGATACCAGCCGAGCGCTAAGCGACTTTTCGACTCTGCCCACCGGGCCCAGAGCACTTCAGGGTCGCGGTGGTGCCCCGGCCTTTGCCCGACCTCGAGGCGGCGGATCCTACGCGGGAGGAGCTGATTTGCAAAAGTACTACTGAAGGCAGTAAATCGCGAAATTCGTGTTCGGCACCCGCCTTTGGTCGGATCAACGCCCGATTGTTCGGCACCGTGTCAGATCGTGGATACGAGTCTTTATTTGTGTGGTTTGGGGGTGAGAAGGGGGCGGTTTTCTCTTTTACAGGGACAGCATTTTGCATGTTGTATGCAACACACGGACACACGGCCGCCAGCGACGGATGCATTTCTGATTTTACGCGGACCGCATGTTCGGACACCTACACCGGGCGAATGGATGTATCTGGTTGGACAAGCTGTGGGCTTTTCTTGATGGGTAATAATCAGGTCAGGAGGCGATGGGATGCATCGTGTGTGCTTTTTTCTCTGGCGTCTATAGGGACATAAAAGGTAGTTGGGAGGACCAAAAGGCGACGGACGGGGAGGGGAATGGGGAAAGGGGGAGGGTTTTTTTCCCTCTTCTCGTCTCTCTTCCCGCCCGCCCGCATCGGAACTTGTCGAGGCGTCGTCACTAGGTAGATACCACGGGTCAAATCCTTTTTGCAATTTTTCTGCTCGCGATAATAAAAAAAGAAGAGATGTGGTTTTTTCCTTCTCCTGTTTGGAATTCGGGACCGCGCGGCAGTTGGGGTACGCGGTGAACTTTTCCCTCTCTATGCGAGGTTGTGCCGTAGGAACTTGGAAAGGTGGGTAAACAAATAAGGGAGGCATTGTTTCGCGAGTAAACGACGAAGTCTTTTCATGATTTTTTAAAGTGATTTGATATTTCTTTTGCATGGCATCTTCATGGGAATCTATTCATCGTCGTCGTCGTCTTCACTTTCATCCTCTTCGTCTTCTTCCTCGGCGTTCTCCAGCCACTCGACCAGCACGCGGCACTTATCCTTGAGCGTGGCCATGGCGTCGCTCTCGACGGCCCTCTCGTCCTCCCACCAGCCCAGGATGCCCTCCTCCTCGAGGATGTCGAGCGCGTAGAGCTGCTGCAGCAGGGCGGCCAGCAGCGTGCCGGCGCGGGGCGGGTCGACGGCGCGGGCGTGCTGCAGTGCACGCTGCAGGGCGAGCACGAAGTCGATCTGCTCCGGCTCGCCGCCGCCGACGCCGACCTCGTCGACGA